>JAPMNP010644037.1:0-13792 GCA_029874935.1 Atherina boyeri | reverse complement strand
ACACCTGGTCAAGTTATATGATAGATGTGATGATTTATCTTGATTTTCCTTCCAGTTTGACCAAGTTTCTAAATATAAGTCATAAGGGATTTAACTCTCCAACTTTTGCGTTGTGAATACCTCGGCCTTGCGTCATGCTCTTTATGCCAACCTGTCCAGTACCTCCGGTGCAGAATGCTTACTTCCTGCAAAACACTCAGCTTTACAAAAGAGAGAGAGAAAAAAGAAATTTCCTGGAGCAGAGTTTCTCAGAAGAATCGTAAAAAAAAAAAAAACTCTCCTTAAGGAAAAGATTCTATGCACCATCATTTCTTCCATGTGGTTTACAGTAAAACATGCTATAAGACAACAAAGGTGCTTTACTTTTACTGCACTTTCTGTGGCCCTGCCTCTGGCTTTCATGGAGCAGTTGGTGTTTACCGCACTTGGTTGAGTAATAACCCTGTCGTACGACAAACACAACTGTGCCCTGAAGATAGAACTTCAAAAATCCTGTATCATGTCAAGTCTCTATACTTTCTCCTCTTTTCATTCTTCCCTCTCTCTCAATTTCACCCTCTTTGTATTCTATCTACTTTGCTTATTTATGACATAGTAGTCGCTCATTGTATCTTGGTAAGAGTGATATGGTATGTTAGTCTCTCCTCTGTTGCCTGAAGCTGTTCTAATCCAGAGTGCTCATCCTCGCCCTCTGATTCTTCACCCCATGTCCACACATAAATCCCTATTTACCACTTTGAGTCATTATCAAGAATTTTAGTCATATAGATTTTTAGAAATATTAACTTTTATTTGGCTATGACAGATTAATCAAGCCCCTTCTGGATGGTGCTGAAATCTAGCACCCCCCCCACCCCTCCCCTCCCTCCCCATGCTCTACTGCTCTTTTTTTCATCCGTTATCAGTCTCTCAACTCCATCCTCCTGCCTCAGTGCCGTCTTCCACGGTGCATCAGTCGGCCTCAGTCGCACTTGGAGTGAGAGCCTAAGTGTCCTTGGGTGAAGGGGGTACCCAAGAAGCTAATGGTTAGCGCGGTATGACTAATGGGGAAAAAGCGTGACAAAATAAGACAAATGGTTTGCACCAACTTCATTACCTAAGTGACAGCTTGACGGTCCTGCTGTATAATATGGTATTTTTCATCTGTGACTCATTTGCAAAAGGAAAATTATGGTGGGAGCAGGGACTAACTTTTTTATAACATCAAAGTGCTGCTGATTTTCTACCTGCCTGAGCAGCAGAACTAGTCGGGAAAGTTGGAAATTTTTAAAGATGTTGTGTGCTTTGAAATACAAACACACAGTGTGCAGAGCAAATTTAGGATTTGGAGAGAAGCAGTTTTCCACTGCATCGAAAAATGTCTTCCAACATCAAACTGCTAGGCAGATTGGCACCTACAGGCTAACACTGGCAGACTGTTTACTTGCTTGCCTCCTTTTTTCTATTATACATCTGTGGACACGTTCTCAGCAGGACAGAAAACACAATGGAAACCTTTTATAATGCATCAGTGCCTACAAAACAGAATAGTTATTTCAATCAGTCAAAAAAACTAACACGCTAGTAATCAGCCACCGAAAAGGACTTCGGCAATAAACTGTTTAATAGTACAAACAACTTCCTCTGCTTTTGATGTTCCTTATTCTAAATCATGTTGTTAACAGCTGTTTTGGAGTTCTCGGTGGAGGTTTGCGCTAAATAAAGCTGCAACTGCTCAATATCAGATGAGTTAATTTTTCATGAAAGGAAAGGTCATATCATCCACTGTAATCTCAACACTCAGTCCCTGTGCATCAGCTGCTGCCTATCTTATGCAGCAGCATGCATTATTCAACAAATACTTGGGAGTTCTTAGAGGAATACTGTGGTTTACCTCACTGTCTTCCTTTGAATTACACAAATTCCACTACAGTCTTGCAAAGGTAGCCTAAATAATTCACTATTTGCTTTCCCTTCTTTTAGTGGAAACCAAAGTCAAAAAATGAATAATAAAAAAAAATATTTTTTTACAAGGTTGCAAGGCAATTGAGAAATTCATTTTGAAATGAAAATGTATTAAATCACTGAGTGTGTCTGATCTTGTCTTTTAGAGTGTGGATATCACATTAGTGTGTTTACCTGATTCTATATTCAGCCACATAAACAGATGTTCATGTGGGGACATTACAGTCCACTTTCATCTTAATATGATGTATTTGTTTTTGTCAGACGCTACTTTATATCTATCACGCACACTTGCCATCAGCTCAGTTAAATTGATCAAGCACTTCAGAAAAGTTACCATATTTTACTCCATCCATGTTGTATTAAATCAAACATGTTGTTTTTTTCTTCTATTTCTTCTGGTCTGCTAAATGTATTCTATCTTCAGTGCCTTCAGAGGTACATCTCCCAGACTCATTCCTGTGTAAATGCTGCTGGGCCTCAGCTTGCTGCACGCTGTGTTAAAGCCAAGAAGTCATTGCCTCTTCTGAGGGGAAAAATCCATCAAAAGCACCAAGGAATGGCTCAGTAGAGCAGCTGTCTCCCCGTACAGGAGATATGAAAAAAGTGGCAGAGCTGCAGATTATGTGTTATTGTTTTGCTTTCAGTCTTTACTTTCCCTAAGCTTGTCTATAAACAAATCTTTATGACTATTTAAAAAATGTAAAATAAATTACACAGATAACAAGGTTGACTTTAAATTGAAAACATATAGGGAAACTTCCCTTTACTTGTACAACTTGCACAATAAATAAACATATGTTTTCCACCTTCAGTACAGTTTTCAGGCAAATGTTGAATTAATAAAAAATCGTTTTTCATTTCTTTGAGAATCTTTTTATTTCCTGATGCTAAGCTGAGGTCTTTCTGTATCAAGTTTGCATGTTTTCCTTGTGCACGTGAAGCAGAGTTTTTCTCCATTCCAAAAAAAATATGCATGTTACGGTCATTCCTAAATTAGATGTAGCTATAAGTTGGCATGCATGATCATCTAAGTGTGTGTTGCCTAGTGACTGGCCAACTTATCCTGGATGTACCCCCTCCTCTCAACCAATGCCAGCCTCCAGTCCCTGCATGAGGATGAAGCCACAATGATATGAATGAATATCCTAACTTTTATTTGTTGTTACTAGTTGCGTAGTTATAGTAGCAGCAGCATGCTTCATCATCATTATTATTCACATGTTGTAAATATGCCATATCTTCCGGGGCAAAACTATTGCTTGTATTGGTTATAAATTCAGAAGAATGGAATATTAAACTGCATATTTATTCATTTATTCCAAGTTATACACTGTAATTCTTCTATACAGCAAGAAAATGGGAAAACACGATTTTGTAGGCAAAGCTGCTGCTGGTTATTTCCTGCACATTAACAGTGAAAATCATTCCACTGAAGCTAAAGTTGCTGACACTTTTAACAATAATCATCCACTTTTGGAGAGCTCCATTTGCCTGTCAGACACAGCTAACAAAGCAGTTTCTAAACGGGGAGAACAGAATCAGAATAAAAGGAGCAGGGTATATGGAGGATGCATAAAATAAATAACTCTGAAGTCAACTTCTAGTTCCCTGTACTACACAAAGCAGATAAATCCAGCAGGTGTCCATGCCACTTTGTCCCTACCTCACTTGCTTTCTCTTGATATCCTTTATTCCTGCTCACTGCAACATGCTGAGTAACATCCATGAAGATTTATGAATTAAAGCTTGAACTTCAAGCATCCCGATCCCTTCTTTGAGTCCATCCCTCAGCTGTACTCCCTGCAGCTTCAGACAAGTGAACTCTGGAATTTTCTCAAAAGTAAACGGGTCACTTCCCACATACCCATCTGCCTGCCCTTGCTGGCCAAGCCATGATGCAATCTGAGGGAAGGTATCATTTGAAAAGAAATGCAAGGGGGGCTATGTGCACACAATGTGTAAACATCCAGTAAGAAGCCCTCCCTGAGATGATGAAGGCACTTGTCTCACATCAGAAGACAGGAAGCTTAAAAGGGAAGCCCTGAATTTCCATCATCATATCTAAGAAATGGGTCAGTATGTAAAAAATGCTTTCTCTGCAAACATATGGTGCATTTGGGGACCTTTTTCTTTTTAGAAGGTCCCCAAATGCAAACACCCAGAAATTAAATGATGCAACATCAGTTGAATAAAAACATGGAGTGGTGATAAAGTGAATGTTTTGTCCCAATGAGGAAGTCAGACAGTAATTGATCTTAAAACAAATGAGACAAGACATAATTGTATTTCAATAAATCAAATGAATATATCTGAGCACAAATAAGAAAAATAACCTCAACTATATTTTGTTGACACATTCAAAAACTTTTACTTGATTTCAGCAAATGCCAGCATTGAAATGCAGTTGCACAGTCACTTTGCATTCAATTTACAATCTCACAAAAGGAGACAGATGCTCCTTATGCCACATTGATTCAATACATTTATGACTCTGTTCTGCATGAGAACTTTAAGCCATTATCTTTTTCCTGACCTGCCCCACATTGGATAATTGCCACAGATATGCCAAAGTCTCCCGTTCTGCATATTTCAGCCCGGCCTTCTCTTCTGCATGACTGCTCAGACCCATTTCATGTGTACATGTTGTGGATTACTGTGTTATATGAACTGATGATGAATTGCTACTGTCACCCTATATGGGAGTCATAAAAATATGGAAAAACAAATGCTTAAGTATGGATTATATTATCATTGTTTAACATGGCACTTGTGGTTTTTCATCTTGCTGCTGTCTAGGAACACTTTGACTAAAACTGTTGGATTCTTGATTTTTAACAGATTGTGTCTGTACTGAGCCCAAAGTTGCTTCTGCTGCCATGACAGTGTACTTTCTACAGTCAAGAGAAGCTTAAGCAGAACTACATACAAAAAGTTAAACTCATTCCATAATTTTATGACTAAATTATTTAATTGAGTAGCTGTTTTCTCGTGTAGTAGCAACTTTCTTCTCTTCCGGTCAACTTTTTAGGTTGTCATTCTATCAAACTTTGCATGCAAGTGACGTTGAGGACACATTGGGGCCACTGCGTGTTTATACTGGAGTCTGATACAAATCACATTTTCTTGTAAAGTAAAGTTTGTGGGCTAGGTAAAGTTTCCAACGTAAGTCAGCTTGAAAAAAAACGTTTTGAAAAAATCTAATTTGGTCCACTTTGGCCTGGAGTGTAAACGTAGTCTTAGAGTTAAAAGGGAGTTTTTCCTTTCACCGTCGCCCTCTGACCAGTACATAGTATTGATGCTATCCATTGGTTTCCTGGGTCAATTTTGTAAAAAAGATATTCAGCTTTCTTAATAAACTGGTAAAATATGAATACAAAAACAATTCTGAGCAGGATAAAAATGGACTCTATCCTTTTGGACTTTTATTAAACTTGTTAACTAGCTGACGTGCTGAGACAGCCACCATCCACCACCAGGGTTCATTCTGAAATTATTTACACAGTCACTTTTGTTTGTCCTTCGGTGAATGTCAACACATGAATTAAGCTCAGTTTCATGTATGTATTTACTTTGAGCATTTGTATTATTTCTGTAAGTAAAATCTAAAGTATATATTTTAATCCACCAACCTACCACCACAAAACACAAAAGTTCCACTCAAATAAACACACTTTGTTGTAGGCTTGGTTTGGGAATGTTTTCAACAGCAGGGAGGCTGTTGCATGTAGGATTATTGTAAGTATACCACAAGCAGCTTCTTCTCTTAAATTCCACATGAGTATATAGGCTACAATATGCTGTAGAACTGTTTGTGTTTATAGCATATATTTATTTTATATCATCAACCCAAGACAAATTGACAGAAGGGCAGGACAGCGAAAAAGCACAACAACAAATCAAACGACTACTTCAGCACCACGGACAGCACCATGGATCTATCAATACACTGCAAAGATAGGATTCTAGAATTTTTAGAGCCATGCTCGGGGCCATAGATTCTAAGTTGCACAAACCTCAGTCAGATGAAGAATCAATGAGTCGGGTAGAATACACTAACAACTAAACAACCCCTCTGCCCCTCCATATTGCTTGAAAAGAATGCAAACAAAAAAGGAAAAAAGAGGCTGATTAATGAGGTTAGTCAACCAATAAATTAACAGACTAATCACTGCAGCACTAATTTGCCAAAATATTTGCCAAGTTGTGTTCACAGATTGGTGTTTTAGCTCCAAGTGTTATCAGTAAGATATGCATCATATCTAAAGCAACAAATAGCCTTTTAAAAACTCCATTTGTGCATTTTTTAAACATTATAACTAGTTTGCTGATGTCCTCACAGAATCTCAGTGTGTGAAGTAACGACTGTATAACTCAAATAAAGTCAGTAGAGTAAACATTTCCATCCATTCACCGCAGGGGGATGCATCAGAATGCAGATGATAAATTGTACTTCTTTTGTCTTTGTTTTTTACAACCACAATTAAAAGCAAGTCTTTAATGGAAAACTTGGCAAGAAAATGGGAAGCATCAGCATCAATAATTAAGAGACAAAAGACAAAAGCAACACACTGATGAAGTGACAAAGGAAGCTCAATGAATTGTTCAGACTGTTTTTTTTCTATTTGTTGGTTAAAAAGGTCTTTAAAGCAGGCAAACCTCTGCTGCAATGCTTGAGTCTCTGCACTGAAGTGCTTTTAAATCGCAGTCCCCTGGTGAAGCAGTTAAACGTCCGTCCTTCCAGTTTAGCCTCCCCCTTCAGTGTGCCCCAATGGCCAAACATCATGGCGGACTGAGAGGCTAAAATATAAGGATGCATGAGGGGAAAACTTTACCATTTTCAATGCACAAAATCAGTTTTTCATGGAAACATCTTACAACTGTTTAGTCTTGTTTTAGTCTGGCAAGCAAAACAGTTATTCTATCTTGCAAATGGATTAAAGCTGTAAGTACTCACTAGCCATTGCTACGATATTACAAGAAATTGTGAGTATAGTCAGAGCAAACCGATGGTACTACTCAACCTTTGTTTCTTTGTCAGCTACAAACCTGGAAACTTTATGTAGCACACTAATTAATGCCAAACCCTGACCCTTACAATTATGGTAACCTAAATCCCATCTTCCCTTTATGTCTAAATCAAGTATTAACTCTGAAAAAGCAGCCTCCGCACGTGGTCAGATCAATTTTGTCCCCCTGGTAGCAAAAGTCCTGCCTTACTGTGCAGCCAGGTTAAAGGCCCCATCAGGAATAACACACACATGGAGAGTCACAAGGTGAAAACAAAACTAGCCATGCTGTCGCAGCTGGAAAACAAACCCCAATGACTTCACTTAGAATGTACTGTACTATGTAACTACAGTCCCTTAGATGCAGCTCAGCTCACAAAAACAAACAGACTCATTTCACACCGAGGGAATACAAATTAACCTGAGATGCCATCAGCAATTAAGCCTAATTTCAATAACGCTCAACATTTTATATTCGTGTGTGCTTTCCCATTAGTTTAATCAAGCGACAACAAATGTTTCCCTGCATGATAATGGCAAGCCGCTTCCACTGCGTTTGGATAAATTGAGGAAAACATACAAGTACTGATTAGATTTTGACCCGCCACGAGATATAACTGGGTTGATAGTTGCCCACCTTCGCATTGGCAAATCCCCCTCCGCCCTCATCTAATAAAAGACCAAAGAGGTATCCCCAAACGAGTATATTTACCTAACCTTGAAGCCTCCACAAACCCCAGGATCAATCACTATTCAGAAGCACACCATAGTTAATGATGTTATTGCAATGATGAAGTGACGTTGCTGTTCAGAGTTGCTTAGCATTAATATTCAGTAGTACTCTTGGTAGCATCAAGCAAGGCAGACATAATTAGACTTGATGGGCTCCATAAGCATTAATATTGTAGTGCATCAGCAATGTGGGCCTCTTGCAGCACCCTTGCATTTTCCCACAGGGACCGCTCGCTTTTTCCAACATAAGTCTTAAGATAAATGGAGAGCATGACCACTAATTGTCACCACAAAATAATTCTGAAAAAGAAATGTAGTGTTGCACCATCGACAACTTGGAGAAACATCTGGTTAGAACCATTTTCTACATGATTACCGGTTTAACACTCCATAACCGCTGTTCAAAAATGATGAGCTGGCAAATCATAACCCCATCTCCTAAACCTCCTCTAATAGAAACGCACCAACACATAAACACAAATCAAAGATGAGATATGAGGACGAAAATAGCCCCTCTGATAGGTGCTGACTGTGTTTTATCCTCAGCCAGAGCTCCAGGTATTGATGTCAATTACCAAGACTTCCATTAGCTCTGGAGTATTTTGAGAGGAGTCAATTTTGGTCATGTCATGCAGTTCAGTTTCACATTGAGGAATGACCCTGGGAACCGGCTGGGTTCAGCTAGCAGAGGAGCTAATGGCCCTAATGCATGATACAATAAACATGTGCCTTTATAAACCAGCCGGAACCTTTTACTGTGGCAGCGGGCTCTCAAATGACACACACTTAACATTAAGCCTAGCCCACAAGAGTGTGTCGCATAGTGTGATTACATTAGCAATGTGTTCTACACTGTGCAGTATGGCTCAATGAGGTGATGCTGAGATACTAATTACTGCCATTTGCTTTGTGCTTGTGTTGTACAATGAGGAGAAAACAGCTGGTTCTGAGGTCACCTATCCAGTCTGTCCATCATAGATGCACATTAAAATCTTAAACAGCTCCTTTGCAAATCGCTATGGTGTGATACTCTCAAATGTCAGCACCTGAGGATTCTTAAAGATTAATATGTACTGCACCAAAATCTGCTCAAAGCTACACTGCAAAGATAAAAAACCAAGCTTTGACCTATCTCTTGAGGTATGATATATTAACCTGAGTAAGTATCTCAACGCAGGTGCAGACACAAGGAAACTGATAGAGTCAAAGAGTTGAATCAAACTACTGTCAAAGCTTAAAGAAAATCTGTTATCCCAAGACAAATATATTTCCAAGTATCTTTGGAGTTTGTGGTGATGAGGGATGGAGCTGAGAGGCTAATATCAAAGCATGGTCCATATTTATGCGTATGGTATACAGCAGGTGACATGGGAAAGCTGAAATACGAGATACGAGATCAAAGGACAAAATGTCTGCCGGAGCTCTAGAAAGTGTTATCGGTGGGTGTATGGGTGTGTGTCAGTGGGTGGGTGGGTAACTGCATGGGTGTGTAAATGAAGAGGTAATCTCAGGAGTGAGTGCCTGGCAAAGAGCAATGTTATGACCCCTCCAAGGAGGAAAGCCAGGAGAGGAGGGAAACAAGAACATGCATAAGCAAAGGATATAGAACAAATAAGATAAAAGCTATCAGAAGAGAACTGAGCAGAGAGCAGAGAGAGGACTATGAAGAAATTGTTTAGTGATGAAGGCGTCTGATTAAAGACTTAACTGCTAGAAAAGGCTTCAATGTGTCCAAAATTCACTTTCCCCACTTACCTATGGCAAAGGTTCTCTGTAAATCCTAATGGAAAGTACCTCCACTTCCCGTCTCATCATGGCTAGATTCTGACTTTGCAAACATCATTTGGTAAAAGATGGTACATACAAGTCCCCTGGCTTTTCATTGGTCCAGACAAAAATGTTTTAAAACTAATGGATGGATTGCCAGGAAACATCATGACTTCCAAGCAATTTATTCAAATGACTTCCACAATCTCACTGAAATAAACCGTTGGTTCAATATCATGTTGGTTCATTATGCAAAACAGATCTGTCTAAGGGCATGTTCACACACACTGATTTGCACTAAATAACTAACTGCTAATTTCTATCTGCCAGAGAAAAACTAATCAGCATTTAGTCCGAGTCCACATATAATCTTGAGTCACATTCACACCAGTCGGTCAGATGGTGACGCAATTTTCGTAGGAACTCTTTCATCAACCATTGGTCCTCTGCTTGTCACCACGTGATACTGTGAGCGGCCACTGATTGGTCAAATGTTCACTGGCAGGAAGTCACTTGAATCAAGCAGGTAAACAGATGGTGAGACATGAACAATGATGCACAGTCAGTGTGTAGACATGTGTTCAGATGCTTCAGATGTTTGTACATGATGCTCGCCTTGGCGTGCTACATATCATACAGAAGCAATGTTTTAAGTTGCGTTGATTCTTTTATGGAGTCCAGAGCGGCGATGGAGAGCATGCCGTTGTGGCACGGCCATGAAAGAAGACACTACGTAGGCCTACGTCAACCAGTTTACTTGATGTGTGCGGCTCTGCCCTGTTAGTTTGCATCCATGCAACAAACAAACTGCATTCGAAGTGGCCCGAGACTAGTCTGGCTTTCGCCAGCCTGATCTGACAGCGGCTTCTTTTCCGCTGTCAGATCAGTCTGGAAACCCACGTATACATTTTTGCTTCAGCCGATCCACTTTTTCTGGAGCCAATCACAAACGGGCTTATCAGTCTGGTACACTATTGGTGGGTTCAAAACAATGACGTCAGATGACTATCCAATTGCGTACATAGTCATTTGAACTATGCCCGATGGCCACACCTCTTGTGTAGTATAAGTTACATGGCGGACTCTTCAAACTAAGTTTGATCTTGAACTTAGTCTGGCGAAAGCCAGACTAAGCGGACTATATGATTCACACCAAAAGTAGTGCACACTCATAGCCTTTGTCCTCACAAGCATTTTTTAAAACAGATTAAGCAAGCAATCAAACTCTGATTGGAATTAAATGGTTATGTGTGAACGTGTCCCAAAAATTATAGTTGTAAAACATTTGTGTTCATATAACAGTACTGTCAGACTGCAAAGTCTGTATGTTGTAATGCAAGTATATTAGGAATAAGCTTAGTTTAATCTTTATATCAGTATTGTTTTTAGTTAATCACAAAATCATTGCCCTTAGAGCAAAAATAACCACTTCATAATTGCAAAGAGATCATTATAAAGCTACCGTTTGTTTTTGTGTCAGGGAACAACACTCATTAGACGTTTTCATATAAGGCTTAGACTGGACTAACTTTTATTTACTTATTCCTTCATTTCATGTTATCATAAAATAAGCATTTGTGGTTAAGATTCAAAAGCCTGAACAATACCTATTAAGCTAAATGAAATAATTCAGATAGTCATGTTGATGAAAGGATAAACTGTAATAATTTTGGTAATCCCCTCAAATTTAATCTTGTTAATAGTCTTAGCTGGTTAATATTAATTAGCAAAGGTTAGCATTTTATTTAAAACATCACTGTGCCAAAGTACAGCTGTTCAGAGTCGACGGTACATTTTCAGGATGTTAACCTTATAAACTGATTAAAGAGAGATGATTATTTTGTTTTTATAAATGGTATTAAAACAACGTGGCAGCCACTTGTGACTGTGTGAAAAGTCTCTTTTGGATGCAGGGTGTCTCAGTTTGGGTTACGGGAGAGTGCTCAACCCAGTGTTTGCAAGTAAAAATTGAGTGGACAGAACAATTTGGCAAAGTATTTGTGGGATGTAGACACATCAGTCATGACGAGGCACCATTTCAGAAAAACTGCACTCTGAACAACCATAATGACCACTCAAATGAAAAACGTGAAAAGGCTTACAATATGTATATCTCCAATGGCTTGCATTCAAAAAAGTGCAGTGTTATGCATAATTGGGGATGCAAAGTGGCGTGCATAAAAAGGCCCATTTTTTTTCTTTAAAATAAAATCAGCCTGCTGTGACCCAGTTAGTGCACTCAATTTCACAAACACACAGAAATCCTGCTCTATGTCATATTGCAAAATGTTTGTTGTGGCCGAGAGGAGACACAACAGCCTCCTAATGTCTCCCAGTAGGACAAAAATGCATGTCCACGTGCAGCAGCCTTCACTAACTGAATTCCAATGTTGCCACAAGGGCCATTTGTTGAAAAAGACTGCTGTACTGTACAAAAACCTCATAAATATAACATTTTCCTTTTCCAACCAGGTGAACTGTGGTGAGGATACAATGAAATGTTGACTCCAAACACAGCATGCCTCACAAATAACCAACCTAATTATACACAGAACATGCAAACCAATAGAGTGAGCCACACAAAACTGTGCAAGCAGTACGAGGAATGACGAGCTGAGGCATCAATACAGAAAAATGATGATTAATAATGAGGATTGATGAAATAGGGGGAAAGTAAAAATGAACTAGGAGGAGAGAAAAGAACACTGCATCTCAGCAAATGCTCAAAAGCACCCTTTGCAATCAGGCAGTGCGCCCCCCCACCCCCTCCCCTCCTATACAGAAGCCTAAATATGTATGCATTAAGCAAAAGGAGCTGAGCGGAGAAGATTATGAATAAGAAACCGCTGTTGATTATGCATTTTCGGTGTGCGAATACAATTTACAGCTATCGGGTCCCGTGATGATTGAATGCTGTCTGGTGTCCCCTGGTAGCTGAATGGGAAAGGAAATGAAGAGTGGCATGTACGGAGGGAAGCCAGCACTTTCAGAGGAGGAGAAACTGTTCACCAGACTTTCTGGTCTTGTTTACCTTCCAGCATGATCCATCAGTCAAGCAACGGACGAATCCCTCGTGAGCAGATTACACTGTGGCCCGGCTTTGTTGAATGTGTTATATTTATAGCACCATTAGGGTCTGTGCATTAGATTATGTGCGGTATTTCCGTGGAGGGAATCACACAAGAACTATCTTGTGTATCACTTGATTATCATGAAACGAGAGCAAGGCTTCAACGCAGAACAAAAGTCTACTTCTATGAGGTCTAGAAGGAAGCACATCAAGTTTCAATTTCAAAGGCTTCAATTCAGACGTGGTTGTAACAACATAACCAGAGAAAAGCACGTGATACCTGTTGTGGGAGAGAGGAAAAGAAGGGAGGGTATGAGATGGAGAAAGATTCAAGGAGAACATTAATAGAAAGGCTATATGGCATGTACACGTCACGCTTTAGCTCTTATCTGCTCTGAAGACATCTGTTCAAAACAACAACATATGAAAACACACCATTTGAAGAAAGCAATCAGAGATGGTTAGGTTTCCGTGACAGTGAGGCGCCTCTTCATCTCACTGCGTACAAACAGAATCCTTCTTCTGCATGGCAGGAGGTGGGTGGCGGTGGCAGCTGCGATTTCGTGTGGCCCTGCCTCAACCGCACGCCCAGGCGTTGTGGAGTTCACAATTACCGGCGCCCATGTGTGACAATGTGATGTTTGTTGAGAGCTGCTACAAGTGTCTCCAGTAATAAGTTGGCACGCGGCAGAGAGAGACCAGTGCTGCTTGAGTAAACAGACAAAGTTATCTCTGATCAAATACCAAACACACAGCGGGAAGTAGCTCAGAAGCAAACCAGATCCTCTATTTGATGTAAATTACTTTTTGGACAATTTGAATTTTATACAAGCGTACCATTTCCAAATATTAGTTTCAGTCCCAGACAACCCTTACACATAGACAACATTACTGTCACAGTTTGGTTAATATGAACTCAAGCCTTTGGTCTTAAGATTTTAAAGTGTTTTGCATTGCCCTGGGGATGACTGATAGAAACATGGCTGCCAATCCACACCAACAGCTTATCCAACCACCACCAAACATTCATTCACAATCAGACAAGGTGGGTAAAGTGTCTTGCTTATTAAAAGCTTTAGTAAAATTCTTCTTCTGTGGTTTCAGGAAAACGCAAGGAATCTTACTAAAGTTTCAGGAAACCAAAGAAGAAGAATCTTATTAAAGCTTTTAAAAAGCCCAGGATGACAACAAAGTCGCTCTGAAGGTACAGAGGGATATTACAGCAACTAATAACTAAACACTGGTGAAATGAAGGCGTTTTGTGGCAGAT
>JAPMNP010644031.1:0-10178 GCA_029874935.1 Atherina boyeri | reverse complement strand
ACGACAGGTCATAGTTTTGATCTTGAGGCTTTGAGTTCTGGGATTTTGCATAAATCTGATTTTGCTGGTTCTGGTCTTGGTTTTAGTGCAAATGTTATTTCATGCAATTAAGGTCCTCAACACACTGATTGTGGATTAAATATCATGTTATTTCAACCATAACTAAACAACAGCCCTTATCTGGTACCAGCAAGGTTGTTGTTTGGCTCACTCAGAAATCAACGATGATTTATCTACCTCTAAACAGGATAAAAAAATAATCTATCAAGCTGAACTACATGAAAAATATCCATGGATTTCCTTAATACAGAAATATTTATATATACATACACGTAGATATATTAAGTGTAATGCTATTTAACATATTACCTTTACACTGTCCCTCTTTTGCCTTCCAAATACTCAGAAACTAGATTTCAGTCTCATGCAAATTAATATTTCAATGTGCATTTATCAGCACACATGCATTACTAATTCATGGAGGTCTGATTATTGCTAATCCAAACAGATGGACACATGTCCCAAGGAGAAGTACAGTAGGAGTAGTGTGGAGGAGGCGGCACTGCTAAACACTCTACCTGTGTCTACACCTGGGACACGACTCGTGTTGAACATACGCTCGTATTGGGCAGAGCACATGGGAATAGTGTGTAGGAGCATGAGCTGAAAAGCAAAAGGGGAGAGTCAAACACAGAGATGACAAAGTAATTTTACTAAAATCCCCAGAGAGCAGCAGCAGACACACACCTACATGGAGTCAAGGATGGGTATAAGGAATGGGATTGATGTGGATTGGTTTGACAAGCAAGGAGGAGGGGCCTCAGAGGGAAGCCAGGAAGAGAGGGATGAGAAGGGTCTGGAAACCAGTGGACTGCCAACTCAATACCAGCAACAAAGCACTGGTGCAACAGCAGATTTTCCAAAACATTTTTTAAGATATTTAAGCTACAAAATGCCAATAACATGTTTTGCTGAGCTGCTGAGAATGAGTATAGCAGTCAGGGTTTCCAAGGGGTGTTATTGTGACAACAACTAAGGTCACATGATAGAGGGGTCAGAGGGCACAGTGGAGATGTGTCCTCCTCTTACCTGACTCCACACCAGGGATGCGGGACGTGTTAAACATTCGCTCCCACTGAGCAGAACACAGAGGAACCTTGTTCGCCAGCAAGTAAATCTAACACAGCGTCCGACGCAGCGAAAAGGACAAAACAGTAAAACAGAGACAACTGGATGTAAGTGTGTAACACAAGCGAGCTCATGCATTTTTCTGTGTATAAATGCACACAACTGGTCTTTGTAAGACTTAAGTGTGCATTTGCACAACATATTGTAGTGCTGTTCAAATTAAGGATTTGCAATTCAGCATCATGCAGGCTGATAAGGGCAAAGGACAGAGAGGTGCAGGAAAAGAAAACATTCATTAAGCGTTGTTGGCCTAAGCCTTCTGCTCACAATCATACTTCCATGTAGACAAGCAAAAAGCACAGTGCATGGCTTTTTGGCAAAGTCAGCATAAGACAAACGGAGCTGATACAATATCAAGTGTCTTAATAGTCATTCATAATATTATTGTGTGGATAACTAACACATTTCAAAAGTTCACAATAACTGGTTGTAGAAGATAAGCATTCCTCATTGTAAAACTAAAAGACAAACACTTTTGAGATAACATATATTACTGAGTAAAATCTAAATGAGAAAGTTAAACATTTACTGTGGTCAAATATGTGCTTCTGTAATTATTATTATAGCATGAGCAGATTAAAAATGGTCAACAGAATCATGAAAGGAGAGAAGATGTGTCACAAGCAGCTCCATACTCACTGGTTTGATCTGAGCTCTGTCCAGTTTTCTCCTGTAAAGCATGATGGCGTGGATGGCATTACCGGCACGGGCAGCTTGGATGTGGGTGGGGAACACGTACAGAAAATCCTGCACAGAACATTAATGGTAATAAATCAATAAGCATTCATATATCTTTCAATAGGTTCTTTGTACTGAGGAACCCAAGGGCATTAGGGCAAATCGTTGAAAACTTGAACAATTTATTAGCAGCTAACACTACATGTGCTGTAAGTAAGAGCCAATCGTTTGGTTGTACTTCAAATCACTTCAGTTGCTTAAAAAAGCAAAAAGAATAAAACAAAACAGAGTTAAAACTCAAGTCACTGAAAAGATTAAACTTTATCCATGTTCAGTCAACATTTGAGCTTTTCATGCTTTATTAGTCAAATATTTTGTGTCACAGTATGATAAATGGAGTGCATTTATGCAGCAATTTTTCTATTTTTGATGACCACACAAGTGTTTAAATACTGCAGATAATTCCACTCAGTTTGTAAAGGTTAAATATTGTGCACCGTTTTACTTCAGCTTTGCACAGTGTGTTTCTTATTCACTCAGTCATGGTTAAACACACATCTTTTTTTTTCTCCAGGATTAATAATCTTTCAAATTGTCTTGCAGTGCTAGCGAGTATGCTGTGTGATTCAGAAGACTACCTTCAGACAAACAGACAGAGATGCAGAGATGACTTACCATGGCATAATAGTTGCTGTTGACCATGATGGGTCCGCGGCCTCTCAGATAAATATACTCTTCCCACCAATCACTAACCTGTGTCACACAAAGAGAAGTTGGGTGAAAGTCAAAAAGTGACATTTATTAAACAAATCCATAGAGCCCAAAACTGTAAACACAGAGGGAAATTTCCTTTAACTTAACTTACATAGTTGGATGCCCACCAGGACTTGAGTTTAAGATACCACTGCAGCCTGGGTCCCAGATTCTTCTCGAAGTCTTTAGCCAAGCCCTTCATCCTGTCAAACTGTTCGTCATCCATCAATGGGCGCACCGACTCGAGGTACTGTACACAGAAAAATGTCGAGACACACAGAGTAAAGCAAAGAATTAAACTTTATGCGGCCAGACAGGAGCTTGTGTAGCAGGTAGAGCATCATAAAAAAGATTACAGAAAAAAAGTTTGAATTAACACAAATCAGCATCAACACTACCCTTAAATAAACATATGACTTTGTGCAAGTGAGTGGCATCACATCTCTTAAAGCAACATAGCTGGGCTCCACATTCCTACTTACAGGGAATTTGATTGTTTTAACTGCCTCGTATTAATTTTAAGCAATACACAGTAATTTCTTCTCTGATTTTCTTTAAAACACAAACATTAGCCCCGCTTCAAAGCTTGGGCCTTTATGTACAATCATACAAGTGCAAAAAAAGAGCTTTAGTCACAAGTGAAAATTACCCTTCTGCAGGTGTCCTTGACAGAGGGAACGGGTAGTCGAGGCAGGGAGTTCTGGAAACTGTACAGCATTGGTTTTCTGCCAGAGAATATCTTCACTAGTAACTAGATATGCAGAACAGATAAAAAAAAAGACAAAGTGAATCTGAAGTTGTACATTATGTTTCAGGGTAGGAAGCAGAACGCAAACATGTAGCAAGAGGGTCATTTCTAAAAGGGCAAAACTGGAAAGAATGACACTGCATCTTTGACAAGCGTCCTTTGAATGTTCACCTTTCACCTTAAATTGCTCAACATTAACTATGTTTACAAACAGGTTTCCATCAGCTAAAACTAGCAAGTAAAACTAAAACCCAAGATAAGAAGAAAAACTCCACTGCTCTTCAAAATGCTAAACAGAGGAGCACATTCCGTGTCTCACCATCCACAGGCGGGTAGACCAGGCCACAGAACCGTGATGTGACTGCATCCAGCCATGCCACGACAGCAGGCACTTCAGCACATTCCTCATGATCATTATTATGGAGACCCATAGGCCTGTGCCCACCAGAACTCCTCCAACTATCTTCTGACTATCTGTGGACATATACTGGCTGTGGGCAGAAAAAAAGAACGGAGGAAACAATATAACAGCAGCAAATCAGAGCTTTTTTAGTCAACTTTATTGGATACACAATGAATGGACAATTTCAAATCAGAGTCAAAATGAAATATTTCCTCTTTAAAAGGTGATCTATAGAACTTTTTTATAAAAACAGATATTTTCTAAACAATAAAACACCCACACAACGTCTAAAGGGGTGTAGAATAAAAGTTTTCAATTTGGAGAAAACTAGATATTTTGTCCAAAACTTCTGTTTTTATATTTTGTTATGGGTCCTAAAAACGTAAACATTTTCCTTAAATAGCCTTTTCCCCCACGGACATTCGGCAAACCTGGCAACCGGTGCAGCTGACGTTAGGAACAAGAGCGGCCGAGTATCAAAACGCCGACCATTGACCAGGAGCAACAAAAGTTCTATAGATCACCTTTAAATCAGCTATTTGAAGGTAAAAAAAGTATGGAAAATATGAAAAATGTATCTTATTGCACATATGTATGCATGTGTGTGTATCTGTACGTATGTGTTGTAAGTATGTGTGTATGCATTAATATATATATGTATATACAATTTTTTATATGAACCTTTTTTTATTGTTTTCCTCCCACTATTTTATTTACTGCCTTCTTCATTACTTTTGAAGTAATTGTTACTGTAATAATACTACTACTAGTATATACTATGAGTACATTGTTACTATTATTATGCACATGTCCTAAGCCATCCTGTACTTACCTCATCTCGTCGTCAGGACATTCACAAAGAGTCATTTTTGTTTGTTTTTTCTTGTTAGTTTGTCTGTTTTTTGTTGTTGTTGCTAAAAATTGAAAAACTCAATAAAAGACAATGTTCCAAAAAAAAAGAAAAAAAGTGTCTTATAAATCATAGTTAATACTTTTTGCAATGCCTACTATAATAATCAGACCATTTATAAAACCAGGCTGTTTGCATTTATTCAGGTGCATCCATAGTTTGTGCATTGCAATTACAAAATAATGCTATGTAATGCTAACACAGCACCTGGCAACATCTGTTGCCTTACCTGATGGGTACGTGTTGGCCCAGCTTGGCAATCAAGCCCAAAGATGGATCCAGCTGTTTATATTTATTGTATGACATGTAGGACACGACCACGACCATGAACCCACCCGGACTGCCTGGGTACACACCAGTCATCACCCCATTCTGGGAAAACATGTGCCAAATACAAGGTTACAACAGAGAGAAAAGGATCTATAGAATAATGTCATAACACACCGTCCTGGATCATGAAGACACATGATGTGAGCCATCATTGATTTCTAATGCTAAACAAAGGATGACAGCATAAAAAAAAATAATAAAAAAAACGCTTGCAGCTCTCTGGGTTTGTATGAGTCAGTATGACAGACACAACTGGGCCAAAGGCTAGGTCACAAAGAACAGACAGGAAGGTTACTATAACAGTTGGCTGTGAGAGAAGGTGACCTTCTAGTGTGACCAAGTTATTGCATCTGGGTAAACAGATTTACAGTAGAGCAACAATCGCATCAAAATGCAGCATTTGTAGGTGATCTTATGATGTTTATGGGTTGATCGCCAGCAGTGAACAGGAAAGATCCATAACTACTGTGAAAAACCGACACAATAACTTGGTCAAAGTTCAGCTAACTTTCCCGTACTATACAGATAACCGTTTGGACATTGCCCAACTCTCGGTTTCACAACTCTTACCTTAAAGCGAATGAATCTTTTCTTCCAGGAGTGGAGGCCAGAGAGGTAGACCTGGCGTAAGGCCTCATGGCACAAATGTAGGTCGATGCCATCAGGAGAGACTGTGAACTGAAAGGCCACTGCCTGGTGAGCTTCTGCCATGGTGGCTTAAACTGTACAGTCACTAAAGGAAAAGAAGGGAAAGTTAATGGAAATAGTAATGTGGAAAATAAAAAGATTTTATCACCGACAAAAAGAAGGCTGCATCACTAGTATTTAGTACGTTGACCAGTTTGGTTAACATGGAATGATCATTTTCAAGGAAGAGTAAATATCCAGCCCAGTAACGTCCATATTTGGATATCTGAATAAAGCTGTACATAGTTGGTATCTAAACAATATTATATTGATCAGCTTCTGCCACGATTCCAGAAAATCCCAGGTCCTTATTCCTCAATAACAAATTACTTTATTTTTCATAGTTAATCACTTTAAGTTCTCTCTGCCATTAAAAAGAGAGTGAATGCTTGCAGGATTTTACCCTCAAAACTTTGTTGACACGTGGTTGGATAGTGAGTTCCACACTTTCTGAAAGTGGGGGTTTGAAAATATGAGTCTGAGCTGTTTCAAGAAGCTCAATCACCTGACTGAGTGGCAATGTGAGGCAGTACTGGCAAAAACATTTAGCAAAATGTAGCTTTACAGGTTGAAATGTGTGCATTATGTGGCATATGCATGCAATTGTCAACCTTTATACAACTTTCCTGCATTCAAAGAGCTTCACAATCCTAATTATTAAGTATCATCAGCACCGTGATGTTCAAAAAACAATATAGAGAGAAAATACTGTGATTCAACAAATGCTTTCAGCCGGTGTGGTCTCTCATCCTTTATACTCCTGGAGAATAGGTACAATACAAAGCCAATCTCAAAGCTCCCAAATAAGACAGATTTTAAAGTTCAAGTGAGGCAATGTGTGTTTAAACAACGTTTTGACGTAATATTTAATCTAATGGAGGTAAAAAAAAAAAAGATGAGAAGATGGTGAGACAAAGAGCTTAACTCAAAGTGATTTGAAGGTTAAAGGGAATGTCAGTAAAGCTTGTCAAATAGATTGTTGGTAAGTGGTCCATGGACAAGAGCCAAGATGGAGGTATGAGGTTAGAGTTGTTTGTCTATCTATTTTAAGCAAGATTATGTAAAAACTGCCATGTCAAACTGAACCATAAAACTTGGTGAAGAGCTGGGTCATGTTGCTAAAAAGAAAAAGAAAAGATGTTACCGTATTTTAATGAAAATCTGGATCCCTTTGTTTGAAAAGGGCAGCCTATTGCATTACAGTGGATCTACCAATTAGACCATTAATGTGAGAAATTAGTCTATAATTTTAGTTTAACTGATTGTCCTGCTATGAATCAGCATCTAAAGTCCTGCGTATATACATTATCTTATGTAATCATTTTGATGCATATGCCCGTAAAAAATTGAATATATAAGTATTAGATTATTTGGGATGTTCTTTATATGCTACTCATATACTGCAAGCAAGCATCATGATAATTAATGAAAACGAATGCCAGAACTGTACACGTGTGAAGGTCTTTCATGCTTTCTGAATATTTAATGCACAAACTCAGATATGACATTAAGAATGTGAACTCAAGCTGTCAGTCCATCAGCTCTATTAAATGATGGAAAATAATGTAGTAATATTGGATTTTTACCTGCTTCACTCAGCTTTTTTTAAAACAGGTGAATGAAGAGGATTATGCAATCATGATCAAGATGATACAATTATCATCAGATGATTTAATTATTTATTGTGACAAGGTCCATTGATTCATATCCTCAGCCTCATAACATAATTGTCCAAGTCATATTCTAAGGTTTTATAGGCAACGATGCACAGTCAGCGAGCAATAGTAGGAAAGTACAGTTAGACAGATGTCACAATTTAGCCAAAATATACCTTAGGAAATTGTACAATGTGGCTAATGATATGTAAAGCAAAGTGATGTAGATGTTGCTATGACACAATAACATTTTGCAGATAGTGTGCAGTACGATCATAAAAACATCACCAAATATGATTGCTATCATTGCAGGGGTTTAAAACCCCAAAATAAAAAGAAGGCTCCATGTTTTATTGGTGAAAAAAAACAAAACATGTCCTCAGTTGCAGTTTAGTTAAGCTTGGAAATGAAAATAGATAGGAAGAATGCAGTTTCTCTTTAAAATCTCTTCTTTCCATTTCTAAATGAGAAAGGATGCTGTTTAGCCCCCTCTTTAAGAATTCGTTTGTATTTCAATCAACAGGAGCACTCTGAAAGCAGGGCACGTCGTTTCTACGTTTATAGTCCTGGGGAAGAAGCAGCATCCACAGAGCAGCCAGTCCCCTCCCCCAGCTACTTTCCAGCATCACATGATCCACCCTGTGCTGCAGAAACTAGGGGAAAGGTCGCAGCACTGCGCCGCTTGGATACCGGCTGAAAACTGTCAACACTGTACTCGCAAATTGTCGCAAAAGCCAGTACAACAAAGCATTACTACTATAAAGCCATATTTAATATGCTTTTGGCTTTATATATAATTTAACACCCGTTAATACGTCTCTAAATATACAATTGCATCAACAAAACCTTGTCTAGTGTTGATAAACCACCGCCGTGTCGTGGCAGACTGAATGAAGCCGAGCTGCAAAATGATGTTGCATTCATACACATCGTGCATAGATTAACGCACATTTTCCAGCTGGCAATAATATAATAACTTCAACAACAAAAAAACAAACAAACCTGGAAACATATAGGTTACATGGCAGGTATTACATCAACTGCCCTGCCCACGTGGACTGTGTGAAATGGGGTCACTGGTGTGCACCCCAACACCAGAAATATGTTTTATTCATTCAATCAAAAACAGACTTCTCTACCCCAAGCAGGAAACAAAATGTTATCTTAAATCTGACCGTTATGGTACCATTAGGGCAATACCAGCCAGTTGTTACTGACCTTCACGGGCAGGTGACATTTCAACCCATACACCTGCTTTGTGGATCCTTTTACACAGTTGCACGAATAAAAAAAAAAAAGGTGCCGCCGGGCATGCAAACATTGTTGGATATTATCAGAGTTGCTTTTTGTAAAGGAGCGACCCACTTGTGGTTAATAGATTACCTTTATTTGGACTCTTGCCTACATTCTTGATTTGAGCTACAACACTGTAATTAAAGGTTTGTACCTGAATCGCTTGGAAAAATGTCACTATACGAACAAAAAAAAGAGTAAAATATAGAGTTCTAACTACTGCAGGCATTCAGCGAAGGCCTATAATAAGCATAATCGTAAGCAGATGTTGTAATGTGCGACATTTAGGTCTGAATTTCAGCCGAATGAACTTGACTTCTGGCTGCTACAGGCCAAACAAGCTCAGATGTCTTCCGGCGGTGTCAAATGCGAAGGAGGGAAGACTTTTCCACCCACTTAGCCAACAACGAAATACAACAAAGTGACGTTCACGTCAACTGCTCGGCGGAGGCAACGTAATTTTACATGGTTCCGTTTGTATTGTCGACGCTATTTTCTCCCCCAAACCCATGCAGCCACGTTTGGACTGCTTCTTCCAACCCAGGCAAGGACAAGCAGACACGCAGTGAAAAGAAGAAGAATTTCTCACCGAAGCTTTCTATCAGTCTCAGAGGACGGAGCTCTCTGCTTTGAAGAAGATGAGACGCGAATGTCCGTCCGCGAGCGCTGTTAACGTTAACACTGCATGAATGGGAGCGCTGACTTGTATTCAAGGACTTCCCCTTCAGCTACGTCAGTTTTCTCTCCTTTTGGTGTCCTACACATCAAGCCGTGGGTTAAACAGCGCCCCCTGGCAAATAGAAAAATGTTGCATGACCATACTGAGCAAGTAACAGTGGAAAAATATGATGGTGGTATCAAGGACAGGATGAGCACTCTGTGTACACAGGCTGTTATACATTGAATGGATACCATTTTATAAACATCTATAATATTAAGTGATAGAATCAGATAACATGCATGCAATCATAAAGCAAAGTTTTGTGACAAATACCACAAAACATGAATCAAAAATCGTTTAAAGGTCAGATAGGTTACGGATTAATCTATCAAATTGATATATAACTAGAGGTGGAAAGAGTAAATCTGTACTCGAGTACAAGTAGGCTAGTGTATTGCTAAAAAAAAAGTCTACAGGTGTTAGACAAAGACTCAAGTAAAAGTACAAAGTATTCGTTAAAAAAACTACTCAGAGTATTAGGTACTTTTAACGGCTAATGTCACAGTCGTTTCTCCAGACTAGGGCTGATATTGTTGTTTTCCTTTACCAAAAGTTAAAAGATCAACAATCTATTAATCATTAACAATTGATAAAATACAAAACAAGTGTTTTTTCCTCATTTATTTTTCTCATTTTGAGTTTTTATTTCCTTATTCAGCAAATGTCTCCAGCAGACAAAAAACAAAATTACATGAGAAGCAACGACTAATGATTTAATATCCATGAAAACATTTCAAACTGGTTAAATTCTTAATTCAAAATCAATTAAAGATCAATCATTAACATCCTTTTTTTGTTTTGTTTTGTTTTCC
>JAPMNP010644004.1:0-11754 GCA_029874935.1 Atherina boyeri | reverse complement strand
AAATTACAATTCATTTTCATTGTTCTTTAATTCTGTGAAACATGTTCACTGTACCGTGCATAAAAACATTATGTAACAACTTATCTGTACGTCACAGTTTTATTTGGATGGCAACTTGTACAGAAAGAGAAAATAAAAATACCCTGGCATTAAAATGCCTCCCTGGAAAGCTTTAATGCCAGATGAAACAGACAGCTCAGACTACAGTATTCCAGTCTGTACGGATTGAGAAAGAGACATCCTGACGCCATGCCTCACATTCAAGACACATTAATGCACTGCAATACTGTTAAGATACATTGCACTGACATAACTGATCGAATAAAGAAAAGCACTTTATCATCACAGTTGGTGGAAACAATTATGGCTTCTGTAACACAAGAATTTAAAGAACAAGCTGCTGAATTCACAGCTTAAAGAAACAAAATAAAAAACCAAGACAAATTGTAAAAATAAATCACAAACTGTTTCTTGTTCTCAGTGTAAAACAGTTTGCCTTACAAACACTGTTAACTATTAGTTTCAACACAGTTAATTTCAACATGTCTGCATAGGTCTTCACATTGTGCAATAAATACTGATTGTCCTATGTGATTGCATAGCCCCATAGCAGTGTTTTTGTTTTGGTCAAACCAACCATACTTTCTGTTATAGTCTTTCTAACCTGATATAGCACTCATAAATGCAATAATACAGGATATAAGCATAAGCTACACTTAGGCAAAAAGCACTTCACCAGTAGTCTTGATATGTACTATTCTGTGAACCAGGCAGCACATGTTAGCATACAAAGGCAGTGTTTTGTTCTTTTCACTCTAAAACTATCAAGTGACCAATTGCTGTCCTTAAAGGCACAGATCATTTTGGCAGCACCACTTCCTTGATCTCTCCTTTTAGACATATACAATCAAAATTTAGAGAGTACTGTCCAGAGTGTTGTAGTTATCTTTGAAGTTCTTCAGCTCCAGGAAGTTCCTTGGCCTCTTGCTGCGCTGCTGCATCGAAGACGTGAGGTAGGAGGTTTGGGTGGGGGATGAAGAGGAGACGCTTTCAGGCTCTGTGGGGCTGGTCAGGTCCTTGGCTGCAGCCTGATGGTGTTGGCTCGGAGAATTGTTGCTGCTGCGAGACTTAACGCTGAAACAACACATAGAAAATCGGATTATTCTCAAAGCTTGATCAACATTCCATGTTTGGATTAGCATAGAAGAAAAGCTGGATGACAGCTTTGTGTGGAAAGCTTGCGTTTACTTACATAGAGGCCAGTTCAGTGAGAGCTTCCTGATATTTAAAAAAGTCTGCCTCACCAAAAGCCTTAAGACAAAAACAAACAACATCAGGGAAGAAATTCTGTGCAAAATCCAGAATTTTCACAACACACACATTCTCTCTAAATTTAAGATAAAGAAGGGACATGTTGCATGCATCCTCCCATTTGTCAGCTTTTAATGTTTAAGAAAAAGAAGACGAAAAAGCGTGGTGTACTTAGCAGCCGACAGTTGTTATTTTTCTTACCCACCGGGACAAGACTAAAACTAGGCATTTCTTTGAAGAGAAACTCTATTCAATTATATGTTCCATGCATTATGTTATCAAGACTCAGTAAAATTTGACTTCTTTTGTCTCATTTCTGTAAAGCAAAAACAGTTTTAACTATTAGGGAAAAAAAGACAAAAAGACCGACATATCTATGTTAATACAGGTATTCAAACCTTTTGCTTTCACACTCACATTTAAGATCTTTATATCAGTGGTCTTTCCAAGACCTCTACAACTTGACCAAAGCCCATCTGTACCAATCTGAATTCACTAAAGAACTAAGAATGCACACAACTATGAAATAAGGTCTGGAGGTCTGGCGTTTGATGCTGTAAGGCAGGATGACCACCATGCCATGAGGTAGGAGGACTGTAGGAGGTAAGTAAATCTGTAGGACAGTCACAGTATAGTCAAGGCACAGATGATACAAGAGTTTTGAGCAGCATTTAAAGAGCTCTTTGTGTCCTTTTTCTTCTCTTCATTTATATTTCCTCCTCCGTTTACTCTCCTTTCGTTTGTCCCCACCCCCCTTGTCAGGTCCAGCAATAATATGCAAATGCAGTAATAGACTAATAGAATTTGTGCAGCCCTACATACCAGCCAGACCACAACTCTGCTTGCTATGATGCTAGACAGGACAAGTTTTTTTTTTTGTTTTTTTAAAAGAGAGCTCAGAAGCAATATATGATATAACAAACAGAATAATTTGGCCACCCTTCCAAACAGCAGTATGGAGGAAACCAGGAATTAATCAACTTCTTATTATCACCCCAACTCTGTTAAGCACAGTGATGGCAGCATTATTTTCTGGGGATGTTAGGATATTTGAATGCAGAAATATATGCATATAGCAAAGTGCTCAAGATCTCATGTTGGAACAAATTATCTTATTGTTAGAAGACAACAACCCAAATCATCAGGAAAGGACAATAGCTTCATGGGAATACTGTGAAAGCCGTGGAGTGACTCAGCCAGAATCTGGACCAGAACATAATACATAATCTTTGGACCTAAAAAAATGGCTGTGCACTGATATTTCCCATCCACACCGGTAAAGCCTGAATGTTTCTGCCAGAAAAATGGGAAACATTTCCAAATGAAAGTTGTTCCAAGCATTTATGATAATTTCCACAAACAAAAAAGGAAAACCTACCTCTGGTGCCAAATAAACTGTTACTAAGTAAAGTGTTTAAATAGCTATGCAAACGGAAGACTACTTTTTAATAATGTAACAAAACTGTTTTTACTTTGCTACTGTGAATAACTGTGTACACATTGATAAGATAAACCTAAATAAACACATACTAAGTTGAAAATATAAAATCAAGTTTAAAAATATAATCTAATTGTTGATTCTTCTGACACGATACTGTGTATCACAGCATCACAATACTGCCCTGATGTGTTAGTTATTCTTTATCATAACTGAGTTATGTTAATAACAGAGTTTGTTGAACACATACACAAACTCCTGACCTCTGCTCCGTGACGTGCTTTATTGTAGCCATCTAGCACTGTATCAATGAGAGACCTCTGGCTGTCTCTAAACATGCAGTGAGAATTTCGTAGCTGTAACAGCCAGGTCCGAAATCTTTTTCCAGTCACAGCAGTGGGCGTCCCGCCCAGTTCACGGAAAGGAAAATCTAAAGACAGAAAGATGAGATATTGATGTAACAGTGAAGAAAATTTGTTGTGTCATTGTGGAAAAACCGAAAACTAGATAAACAGAGATGAAAAAACCAAACCAGTGTTTCGGATAGCATCAAGTGCTTTCATCCTGTACAGGTAATCATAGGAACCTGTAACACACACAGTATAATTAGTAAGCTGGAATGAAAAGTGGTATTTCATGACTTGTTTGTACATGTGCTCTTCTAACCAGACTGGTCTCTCTTGTTTAGCCGGTCATCGTCTGAAGATATCAGACGAGGCTCAAAGTGGATTTTCTGGACTAGACAAAGTTTGGCATCAATTAGTTGTCTCAGCTCCTGTAATGCAGACACAAAACATCATTATATAAACACACAAAAACCATATTAAAATGAAAAGTAAACACTATGCAAGATCAAACTTGGGGTGTGTTTCACCTTTGGTGCATTGTGGCCAAGAGGAACATGAGGTCCTCTCCGAGACTTCATAGCAAGTCGCATAATTTGTCGTTTGACAAAGATGAACAGCAAAACAAAAACCTAGAGTAATATCAAGAGTTAGGAAACACTCATTTGGAGCTACAACACATTCAATATAATCAGCCAAAACATTAAAACCATCTGCCTCAAGCTGTATAGGAACCCCACATGACCCTCTTTGTGTGCCAAAATGGAACTGGGTCCATAAAGATGGACTCAAGGTTCCCAGCTGAACACTGTATGAGATAAGGGGATCTGTATTATTCAAATCATGGCAAGTTTTAATGGTGACGGGTGTGCAAATACATACATTAATGGTCAAGTATTTTGACTTGTCTTGGTTCAATTTTCAATCAAAATCATGAAAACTTAACAGGCCAGTAACAAAGCAATATATTCATTAACCTAATTTGATAACGACAAAGACATGGCATGTCATTTGAAAATGACAAAAAACTTTTTGAAATGTTTAATTTGTTTAGCTAGATAAAAGGTTAAATACTGTCAGCAGAAGTTAATCAACATTTTGACAAAGTAGTATTTGAAAATAAAACAGATTTAAAATAAAAAGAACAGAATACATTTGAAAGCTTAAATTCATGTGTTCAATCACTCGTAAATTTTAAATTTTATTTTAGCACCCCCAAAAGGTAAGAAATAGGTCTGTCATTATCATTATTCATTTAATGCATAGAAATAATCTTTAACATCCTACTGTAGCAACTGCAAACTATTTGGGCTTTGGATTCTTAAAACCTATTGTGGAAATTAACAAAGAACAACATATTGGTTACTGTGTTGCATGGACTTGGATAAACCCTTTACCAAGTCTCAGTATAGACTCTGCGGTAAAATCTAAACATTGCTGTAGCTGAATAACTTCCACTAGTAGCGAAAGACTGTAAACGTATTCAGTTGGCACTGGGCTACATTCATGATGTCTTATGTTGAGTCTAGACAATAAAGTCAGGGTTTGTATGAAGTCCAAATATTTTACTCTTTGCTTTCTGACCATAATGGCTGGGCAAATTGCCATTTCTATATTCTTAAAGCCAGGGTCCAGGATTTTTTTCTAGAGCACTTTTTACAATATCCATTTTATTCCTCTTCAACACCCGACTGTGACCAATTAATTAGGTTAATCAACTGAAACAGTGTCCAATACTTATTACTTATCATTCATAAAACAGGATTATTATAATTAAATGTTCATTATTAAAAATACTTTGAAAAAAATTAGACTTGAGACCGACTGACTGGGTTACTTCTGAGTACGAGTTATGTATGAGTATGAGTATCTCTTTTATAAAAAAAATTTGCTGAATAGTTCTGCACATTTCCGACTTACTGATAGAAAGTGGTTGTACTTGGGGGGATTTCTTTAAAGTATGGGTTCTGCTGAATAGAGTGGCATTGGCAGAAAATTATGTATTCTTATTCAGTAAATTTTGGAGGGAAGTGAAAAACATTTGCAGGTCATTGTTTGCATGTCACTTCTCTGTAGCTGAGGGCCCCTACAGGTCTAAACCTTGAATCGCCCGGGCTGTCGTGCTTTCTTATTTGGGGTCAAGTTGTTTGACACTAAACTTATTAGTAGCTACTGTCCGTTTCTGCTCATCGTTGCTACGATCAACGCAATTTCTGCTAGCGTTTGTTTATTTATTTTTGTTTTGCTTTTACTTAAAAACCAACACTGACTGAGTTAGAAATTTAGCAAACAAACAAAAAAATATAATGAGTTCAAACAAAGTCGCATCGCTTTCCGTTGGTTTCTTAGTCAAGTATGTTAAATTTAAGAATTTAACATTAACAAAATCGATGTCAGGTCATTTTCAAAACAATGAAACAAACTCACCAGACTTCCGTAAGCCATCACAAGTACAACGTTAACGCTCGAGAGAAAACCTTCCGTCCGCATTCTGAATTTGTGCGTTTTTACCGAATCAACAGGCTAAGTCTCAGTTTGCAGTACGTCCAAATATTGATAGACATATGGTTTCATTTAGGTAGACAATTTAAATACGTCAAAAGAAATGTCAAGAGCGACGGAGAACCTAAAAGTTCGGTGAAGTGCAGTGCTTGTTGCCGTTACATCTTTGTACCTGCTTTGTTGACTTCCGTGATAGTCATGTGACCGGTACGGCTCGGGTTGACGTCAGCTTTTTACGTTTCCCTGTTCTCTTTTGCCACCTGCAGTTAAACTTCAGAATTACACCCTTCACAAACAAAGTTTAACATTTCTAATAGAAAAATGTCACATCTGGACTAGGTGACCATAAAACCTTTGAAACATGTAATCTATGGCAAGAGTTCCATAAAAACACAATTTTCCCCTTGCTCAGTTTATCTTTGTTCTGCTTGGTCGTAGGCTAAATAGCTTAAACTATTCACCACTGACTGAGTCCTACACCCCCAAGATTGAATGTAAGCACCCGAGTGTCTGTGTGAGCCAGACTCTTATTTGCATCCATCTGCAGGGACACTGAGTGCCATTCTTCTGTCAGGAACAAGGGTGGGTGTCTGTGGAGTCGTGCCTGAGCTATTTACCCCTACTCGCACACTTCTCAGTCCAGATGGGCTCTGTGCAACCTAACAGCCTCCTATCTGTGGGGCTCAGCATTGATTGCACCATCAGGTTTCTAAAATTTGGCCCCAGGACAATGGGTTAAACTCAGTTTAGTTTGACTGGCAAAGACAAACCTTAAGTCATCCTACATTTATTGCAGCAGCAACCACAGTTTCCTCTGTCTCAACGGAAGACAGCACAAGCAGCAGGTGCATGCAAAAAAATTGCGGCAAGAAGACGAGCCTCTACTTGTCACCTAAATCTGTAAGTACAGTTAGTTTTTGTTTTAAAACTTTTTTAATTAGCCTATATGTATGTAAGCCTGGGTCTTTTACCCCTATCTGCATAAATCTAGTGTTTCCAAAAACAATGCTTCTTCTGTGTGAAACCTTTCAGCAATCTCAGATGCTCTATCTCCTTCTGTCAACATTACAGTCACACACCTTCTCAACAACTGCGTTTGCAATAGACTAGTTGTGTTGAACATATGACATCAGAGTGGTACTCTTTAAACAATACTTGTCCCTGCTGGAATTTCTTGCTCTTTTTCAGTTTCTGGTCACAATTATAGGTGTTCTGTTATTATGTGTCTGATACCTGCTAAGCCCAGTTGATTAGATTCAGGTTTGCCTGAGGTGGGGTAAAATTGTGAGTCTGAATGGGTAAATGTCATTCTTGTCCCATTTCATGCAATTATCTGAACTATATCTCCTGTCCCTTGAGCTATGAAATGCTGATGTCACAAATTGCAGGCTGAAAGAGTTTGGTGGGTGACACATTGAACTGTTGTCAGGAATGCTACTCTGTGAGGGGAGGAAAATAACAATGGCAGTGGGAGGAGAGAGAAAGACATAGAGAGAGAGAGAGAGAGAGAGAGAGAGAGAGAGAGAGAGAGAGAGAGAGAGAGAAAGAGAGAGAGAGAGAGAAAGAGGCTAGGAGGAAGAAAAAGAGAGAGGGCAGGAGGATAAACCAGTGTAGCAGGTTTGCGTCACTGTACACCGTCCATCATGCAAAGCTGATGAAGAGAGGAAAAGACAGAGAGAGAGAGAGAGAGAGAGAGCGAGAGAGAGAGAGAGAGAGAGAGGGGAGTTGGGAGCTGATGTCATTACTCAGCGTTGTCCACAATATGTACCGTGCCACCACAATGGCTTAGGACATGAACAGAAGTCCCACTTTGGTGAGGTAAGATACATGATCTGTGAATATGAGTTGAAAAGTTAGCTAATTTGTATTTTGCACTTGGTTCTTATTGTTTAATGGAAGTTTAAAGTGTTACCTGGATTATTCAGATGGGAGGCTTTGCGAGCTAGCAGAACAGGTGTTTCTGTAAACTGACACTTAGACTCACCTACACTGGAAAACACCACTCAAGACCATTTACACACTGATAGAAAAAGTTACACATGCACTGAGTATCTTGCAGCAAAGCTTTATATAATTAGACAGGCTGGGGTCTTTTCCATGTGTACACTGAGTGATCAGATTACACATTTCAGTCCATAAGAGGTGACTGGATTTTCATTCTCACTTGATAAAAGGCTGTTTAACAATATTTGTTTGTCTGTCGCTTCATTGTCAGATGTTCCCGACAGTTATTGTCCTTTAGTAATTTTGTTTTTCTCACAGCAGGCTGTATGTAAATCAGAGTAGCTTTGGCTTTCTCATCTACTCATTTTACCTGAATCTACTGACACAAGGTTTTTCCATCAGTTGATGTCTTTTCCTGACTCCCTGAAACCGATGTGCACAGCACAGAGACCGATGGTGGAGATTTAATGGATTGTTTTTTCGTCGAGTGGATTGCTGTCAGGTGAGTTTGTCCTGTTTTTCTCTTCAGGTTTAGCTGACAGGTAGTCTTGAGTATGTCGCCTGTGTAAACAAACATTATGATGTGTCTTAGTTGCCGAGACCTGCTTTATGAATGGGCTCTTTGAATCAGTACAAGAGGAATGTGAGGAAGGCAGTGACATGTTGCAAAATGACATAACTGTCAGACTTTGAAGTTAGTATTTTCCCTTTTTTGTTTTATTTTTCCCTACTTTAGTTTCTTCTAGTGGATTTTCCTCTACTTACTGTCCACCTTATGCTACACTCTGACATTCTGAGTTCCCTGTCTTCTACCACACTGTGATCCTGTTTGACCATTTTGAGGAGGCAGAGCGACCACAATCCACATATCACAGCATTCCAGTCTGATCTGTTCTGAAGATAGAAATTTGTACATTTTTATGCTTGGCAAGCAGTGAGAGCTGCTCACTGAAGTCAAGCTAAGGAAGTGGAGACTCCTGGGGACAAGAAATCAAGGAGAGGAGCCAGATGGTCCATCTCTTCCAGACCACAAAGCATAGAAAAATCAGGAATATATGAATTTTGAATAGAAGGATTCTTTTGTCCAAGAATCATATAAGGATACTCTAACCATTCAGATGCAGTGCTTCTAAAGGACGGTCTGAAGGAAAGTTAAATATCAACTACAGTCTTTGGCTCTCTTTTTTGGTTTTCTGGCATTTTACAGGAGGTCATTAACTTTGTTTACTTTCAGACAATGGACTTGTCCTTGCTGCCTGCTTCAGCGAGTGAGTACAACAAGCAGAGGACAGGAACACGCTTCACTGTCCGCTCAGCTAACTCTCCCTCATACAGTCTTACTCGCAGACCTGGTGTTAGGAAGAGGGAGACGGCTGAGGGTGTCGGGGAAAGAGAAGGACACGGGACACATGCTGACACAAATTATACAAACAAGGAGGAGGATGCAGTCACTGGATATCAAGCCAGGACAAGGAGCAGTAGTGCCAAAGATCAGAGTGAGGAGAAGGATGCATCAGACTACCAAACACCAACGACTCTGAACCTGAACAGCACAGGAAATAAAACAATCTCAGACCCTGGCGCTAACAAGAGAGACAATCTTGTATTTGAAAGCCGTGGGAGGACAGAGTGGAGAGGCTACAACCTTGCAAACAGAAGTAAGAGTTTAGACCAGAGAACAGGGGCAAAGAGCCCTACTCGGGGTACCAAAGCACATGAACATGCTAGAGATTTAGTGGAAAGGACCATAGTTGAGAGTGGCCTGACAGGCAGGGTGACTTCTTCTCTACAGGAACATAAATTTGCAAGCACAAGTTATGCTCAAGACAGGAATCCAGTGAATCAAACAAGCCAGAATTTAGACCGGGCCAGTAGAGGTCAGTCTCTCCCTTCTAGGTTTAGGTCAGAGTCTGGGCCTGGCTCAAGATTTACAGAGAATTTGTCCGGGCCCAAAGGTGGTCAGAGTATACGAGAGCGCATAGAGAAACTCTTTGGATCAACAGCTGAGAAGGCAGCAGGGGGAACCTTTCCAAGGCGGTTCTCATCAGGTGAGAGCAATAGTCCAGTGCAACGCAGAGTATCACTCATCTGGACTCAAAAAGACTCACCAGAGTCTGAAACATCTCTTTCTCCAAGAAGAAGTACAACTGGAGAAATGGCAGTTACAGGACAAATTAAAAGCAGCTTTTCAGAGGAAGCTAACTGGGGAAAAGGGTGGATGGTGGAATCAGGCACAAAGTCTCTGGACAGAGCCAGGAGTAAGCATACATTGGCAGCTCAGATTAGATCGACCAGAGCGGCAGGAGGGATTAGTCCATTAAACAAGCCAAGCACTTTCTTAGAGGAAACTTTCAGAGATTCTTCTGGATTCAGAGAACAAAGAGCAAATAGAGCCATGGAAGAGAGCAGAGCAAGCCAAGGAGAGGAAAATGGTGGAACTTGTGCATTGAATAGGACTTTGAGAGAAACAACTGAAAAAGTTGAAGTGCAGGATGAGGAGAAAAACCCAGGAGAAGGAGCAAAGGAAAAAACTGAACGGAAGAGGGACGCTACTGATGAAGACGTGTTTGATACAGATCCACAGAAGATTACGTTGAAAACAGCAGAGAGGAAGAAATTTCCAGAGAAGCAGTCAGTGGCCTCAGCAACCAGCGTGAGAAATAAGATCAGTCAGTTTGAGGCTCTCACACAGAGAGCAACAGGTCAAGTCTCTATGCCCAGACGGACCTTTTCTGTGCCAATGCAGCACAGTAAAGTCCACGATGGAGTGAAGAAGAGCAAGTCAGCAAAAGAAATAAGTGGGCAAAGAGATAAGTGGGAGGGACTGAAAGGGGGGAGGGAGGAAGATATAGAGATGGGAAAAGGGAAGAAGTATGGGTCAGAGAGGTCTTTATCTGTTGATGCGATGGGCCTTGGGTTTGTGAGTACAGAGGCAGGAGGAAATGACTTGTTAGGTGAAAGCAAAAACAGCTTTTCTAAGGATTTTAGTAAATATTCCAGACTTAAGAATACACTGCATCTCCCTTTAAATGAAGGAGCTCAAAGATGCAGTAGAAAGTTAAACATAGATGAAACAGATTTTTCCAAAGTCTCAAGCCCTGATGAGTCCAGCAAGACTGATGTGAGAGCCAACAATGCTCCATCCCCACATTCGTCCTCGGTACAGCCGATGCAACACCGGGATATGACATCACCAGTTAGTGATGATGACAAGACTCCAACAAATACTCCCAGTGACTCTCCTTTTATGTCTCCTGCACAACCAGAAAATGCCCCTCTCATCACAGCTAAGAAAAACAGAAACACTTCTGATGTCACACAAGCATGTAAAACTGAAGATCCAGAGTCTACACCTCTTCCTCGTTCCACCTCCATCCCCAGCAACCCCTCTGACCTCCTCTCTGCAAATGTCAAAACAGCCTATCCCAAAGGGAAGAAACAGGTGTTGGACTTGACCGCTTGGATAGCTGGTCTGAACCAAGAATATGATTGTTGGAATGCTGATGAAAAAGATTATGAGGATGATGATGAAAGCACACAGAGGGATGAAGATTCAAACTATGATTCAGACTCTGGGGAATCCTCGGTGACCATCACCAGTAATATGAGTCAGACAGATCGCAGGAGCTACAGTCTCAGGTGGGTAATATATGTATATTATCAACATTTTGGTTTGAAATAGGTCAACAACTTGTTTATTCATTTATTCATTTGCCTCCTTTTGCTCCTTGTAGTCTTTCTGACCTGTGTAACTTTGCTGGAGCTGAATATGAATCAGATAATGATATTGACGAAGGGCAGCGAACAGGCCGGCGGTCTGCCTCCCTCAGCTCAGATTTGTCCGCCTTCTCCTGTGTGTCTCTGATGCCCACTGAGGAGCTTGACAGGCTGCTAGAGGATGTCAGGAACCTGGGGAATGATACTCTGCAGGTACAGCAACAGCTGGTCATTTCTAACTTTCTTTTTTTTAAAACACCTCTGTTTTAATCAACAGAGGGTCTGTTTAACTGGCTGTTTTAACTGTTTCATTTTCTGGCTGGTGTTGATCCAGTCATTTCAAGTAGCTCATCAATGCTTGGTATTAATCTGTTTATTGATCAAATTTCAGCTGAATATATTAGATGGACGATATGATTGATGTGGTATCATTTTTTTCTTTTTAATTCTTTATTTATATATATATATATATATATATATATATATATATATATATTT
>JAPMNP010643936.1:3919-24365 GCA_029874935.1 Atherina boyeri | reverse complement strand
GGTGATTATGTTCCAGCTGCAACAAGTTATTTCACCCCAACTGATGCAATGAGCAGCTTCTCTTGTCTTAAACAACCATGTGGAAAGACTCATCCCATAGTCGTGGAAAAGATGTTAATCTGTTTCAGAACGATGACATCATTGGCATCAAGCAGAGAAAACATCTAAAGAGTTACAGAAACGACTAAAACTGGGTTTAAAACTGTCCAACACATTACTTTAAACTGGAAGGATAATGGAGAACCATCGTCTTCCAGGAAGAAATGTGGTTGGTTGGAAATCCTGAATGATGGTGATCAGCGATCACTTTAATGTTTGGTGAAATCAAGTTGAAGAAAAACAACAGTAGAGCTCAGGGCTATGTTCAATAGTCAAAGTAAGAACATGAAAAATGTAAAGAGAACTCAAGGGATCGGGCCTGAACAGCTGTAGCCGTAAGAAAACCTCTAATCAGTGAAGCTAACCGGATAAAATGGCTTCAGTTTGCTACAGAGCATAATGATTGGACTCTGGAACAATGGAAGAAGGTCATATGGTCTGATGAGTCCAGATTTACCCTGTTGCAGAGAGATGGAGCATCAGGGGAAGAAGAGAGGCAGATGTATTGATGCAGCCATCATGCCTAGTGTCTACATTTATTATTAGTGGCAACTTTTTTTTTGTGCCAGGCAGTGTGTATTGGTTATATTTTGTTCCCCGTGCCTTCAAATCCCCTTTTGGATGAGAAAAACCATGACATTAGAGACAAAAGAAGGGGTTCCTTCATCCGTCAGTTATTTACGGGGTTCACTACCCCATGAAATATAAAAACGATGCACTACGGCTGCAGTGGCACCTTAAAGTTATGGCATTTTTATTTCATAAACGATTCAAATGATGATCAGAAAAACATTTAAACACTGATCAACGATGTTTTCCAAGTTAAGATAAGGTCCTTTACCAGCTCATCATGTCACAGTGTTCATGAACTGCAGCTTTTCATATCCTTAAAATGTTCAAAAAGAGAAATATGAGCACCTGCAGTCCACATTCATGGACATCTGAGGTTGATGGTGTGATGTCATGTGACTGGAACCATCTGCATAGCTCAAAGAGGTCTGTGGTCACTTTACTGTTTATCAGACAATACTTCAGAGAGGTTTCTGTGATATAACTTCCTTTAAGTAATAACATGTACTTGTACAAAAATCTTTTTAAATACCTGCTCGCCTTGTAATGAATGTTCAGTCATTTTTTAATTTGTGTTCACCTTTGATGTCCGAAATATCCTTCCAATGAAATATTTCATCAAATCTGATCCAAGTCATGTAAAAGTAACACTCAATACAAACTGTGAAGTTGTAGCATACCATGAGCACTTGAACGCACCACAACAATCCATACTTTTATGTCATTTTAAGCTGAATTTCTTCTTGGTTTTCACTCTTGTTCTCATAAACAAGTTTTCCTCATAAACTGTGGAGTAAACGATCAACTCCCTGTGTTTAATCAGATTTATCCTGGACAGTATGTTGGCAAACAGAGAAGTACTGACGCCACTTGGTCTGCATGAGATTGTACAAAAGAAAAAGTTTCCAAACTGTGACAAATGTTTGTGTCTGAACTTACGTTCAGAAGCATGAACATCTTTCAGGAGTCTGACATAGAGAGGAGGTCACTGAGGAGCTAAAAACAAGTCAACAACAGGAAACTGGAACCTGGAGGGTCAGAAGTCGGAGTCGTCTGTGGCTGAGTTTTCAGCATTGCTGGATGCTCCGACAGTCAGTGGCTGATTTTCTCCCAACTCCTGCTCTACCTTCTTCTTCTTGTCGTGGTTTTTGATGTGAATGTTCAGACCCCTTTCAGTCATTTCATAGATCTGACACCTGGCGCAGTAGTACGGCGACACGCCCACGTGCCTGAACTGGTCAGCCAGATACGAAACTAGGGTCTTGAAGCTTTTATTGCAGATGTCGCAGGAAGGGATGACGCCCGGATGCTCCTTCTCCAGGTGTTTCCTCATGCCCCACCTGCTCCCTTTATATCCAGTCTTGTTTTCCGTATCGGCCGAGCACAGCGGGCAGGTGAACACGGCGTCCTGGTTGGCGTGGCGTTTCGTGTGCGCGTCCAGTTCGACCTGCGAGCGGACTGTCTGTTTGCAGGATGTGCAGAAGAACTGCTTCTTCCCCACCAAGGTGTGCGAATGCTTTAAATGTACAGCCAATCCCGATGCTCTCTTAAAGAACTTGCCCGGTGGGGGGCACATACTGCAAACCAGCAGCTTTCTACCCGAGGCTGAATCCGTCTCCATCACGTCGACGTTATTTTCTCCAGGCTCCAGCATGCTCTTATTGCTCACAATCTCCTCCCTTTTCACCTCTTCTTCTTCTGCTATCATCTTCCTCTTCTGGTTTACATCAGGTTGCAGCCTCTTAGGTCTAAACGGTAAAGGGGCTGTAGCGTTCTCTCGAACATCTGGATGTTTAGTAACAGGCTTTCTGGCCTGGGGCGATCGATCTACTGACATCGTAAACTTGTAACTCTCTCCCTCCTCTTCAGGATTTGAATACTCAATAACATAAACACCATCTTCCTCTTCCTCTCCTGCAGCCTCCTCATCTGCGGGGATGGAACACTCCACCTCGTAGTACCCCGAGACGTCCCCCTTCGCCTTCCCCCCGACGTGTGATTGGTCCTCGGCAATGTGAGTGTCGTCTATCCTCACCACAGTTATCTGGTCCATCCCACCCACACCATCCCAGTTTCCATGTCCAGCCATGACTGAAGATGTACGTCAACCTCTGATGACAGCTGCTCAGAAGACGTCTGGGGAACAAAATAAAAATGTTTTGACTGCAAAAATCTGATTTCACAGACTCAAAGAAATTCATCAAAATATTAATACTTCACTTTCACCTGAGGCGCATGATATATTAAATTAATTCAACTTGTATTTTCTTCTTTTACAGGATTTCTCTTAAGCTTTAGATTATTTTTCCTCCCTTTCATTTAATACATATTCAAATCAAGACGATCAAACCCAATAAAAACCAAAACAACTATCTACAAAATAAGTGGATGCTCAAACATATTTTATTGCAGCAATATGTTTGCGAAATGTTGACCATTACACTAGTTACAACTTTAAAAGTCTCTTTTAGGGGAAAAAAAAAATTAAAATTTGCATGCATGACAGCACCTGTCTCCAACTGGACTCACAGCAGTCTGACAGCACCATGCTGTAACCTTCCTATGTGATTTCTTGCTTGTGTTGTTCTCTGAAATGTAAGTCGCTTTGGATAATAGCGTCTGCTAAATGACAGTAGTAGTAGTAGTAGTAGTAGTAGTAGTAGTAGTAGTAGGGGTTTATCCGGTTTTATTTTTCACGTTCAGTTTACAGTTTCTGTTTAATATATTCAAAACAAACAAACAAATAGCAGCGAGACTTGTCTTTTTAAATGTTTTCCCTTCTTGGTTAAATTGCGATGACCAATTTTTCTATTCGTTCAGTCAGTTTTTTTCTCAACTCAGACAATCGACTGAGTGGTATCGACTCAGATCATGACCCTGCTACCAGTCAGCCATCCTAGCATCACATTAGCTACAAACACTGCTGCAGCTAACCTTAGCTTAGCAACACGCCTGCTAATGTGCTGGGAAAAGCTCCAGCTGGGATATATTTTGGCTTTGAACCTGTTGGGTATGAAGTTTAAAAAGCAAACAGTTTATTTTTCTCACCTAAATGTGATAAAACAATAACATTTAATCGTTGCAGGGGGTTGATTTCATGCAGTTACCTCCAAAGCGTCAGTTTTCTTTTGGGACTGTATTAGCGCCTGTGGGGGCCGGAGCGCCCCCTGGTGGCACGGAGGAGCATTGGCAAGTGATGTACTGTTCGCAAACGAACCGGCTGTAGGAGTTAAATCTTTGTAGTGAACGAAAAGAGTCGAGCCGAATCTTCAGAAGGGGGAGGACTTAATTTTGATGGGCACCATGCGGGCCAATCACAAACGAAGAAAGACCAGGATCATACCACAAGGAGTGTGGTGGTACCAATGGGCAACTTCGGCAGTGAAAGTTGAAGCCTATGCGGAAGTGCTAAAATTGTAGTATAGACCCATTTTGGACCTACGTCACTGTGACGTTCTGATGGCATTTGGTAATGGAAGTAAGAGCTCTTCCATAGACGATAATGGAAAAAATAGTCACGGCTACGAAAAATAATTCCACCCTGTTGGGATTTTAGGTGTCAAAACGGCAAAAAACAATAACATTGACTCCCATACTCTCTGCTGCCAGTCATAAAAATATTTTACACAGCTTTGGTTGAACGTGATTACACGATATAGTTGAACATGCCGATCAACAACTGCCATTGACATTGCATCGACTAGGCAGCTGACTGCACAAGACGCAAGTCCTCGCTCAAATCAGGCGACTATAGAATAAATCTGGTACATTCAATACATATTTAAAGGCATCTGACGATTTATAGCCCTTCAATTTTTGTTTCATTTTGATACTCGGTCTCTCGATCAGATTAGTTTAAGACGACTCAGGCAGTCAAAATCAGCAGGAGCGGTCGGATAATGTTAACTTTTTAAAACAACATTCATGGTCTTGGAGAGCAAGAGTACTGAAGGGTGAGAGTACTCACAATCGCAGATCTACTAAAATCTGCGTTTTTTTCACGTCAATCCCAGTTAAAACACTCATTATAAAGTGACGACCTGCATTGACAAGCTACGGCGTGTCTGATTTCTTGTTACCAAAATGTGCACGCAGCCAATCTACGTCATCAATATTTACCTACAGAAAAAGGGTCCATTGAAAGTCCCCATAGACTCCCATGCTAAAAAGGCCAACTTCACAGCAGAAAAATGTTTACTTCCTGGTACAAAAATCCATTTTAGGTTTAATAATTTAAGTTTACCTTCGTGACAACTGTGAGAGGGGGGAATTTTTTCTTAACTCATCAGTTTAGATGTTATTTAATTAAAAAATTTAGCAAAATTAGGGGCGTGTCCTATTGATTGACAGGTGACAGATGCAGCTGTTAGCATTAGCGCTGGTGGCTAGCGGCTTGCTCCCGCTTTTAAATTTAAGGTGAAATCTGACAGCAAGGAGAAGCAGAGGGGTGCAGACAATCACAACCTTAGTTTTTGGCTGGCTAACACTCGCGCTTTAGCTTTAGCTTGCCTACGTCTGTTAGCTCCAAAGACAGCAATCACACAATGTTGTATTACTCCAAAAATAGAAAAAGTTCATATAAAGGCGTAAAACGCCTCAACTGTAACGTTATTTGATGTCAAAGTGGCGCTAAAATGAATGGAGTTCAATTGAAGGCTAAATGGAGCTGGTCGACTAACTAGCCTCAGATCCCCCATGCTGGGTTCACGCTCCGAACGATTGCCTGCCCCCTTGGTTAGCTCCCGTTAGCGCCGGGTTAGCTCTCTTCCCCCCTCTCAGCTCCACCTCTTTGCCCATTTTTGTGTTTTCCAGGAGTGACGACAAGTGTGACGCTGCCGAGATTGCAATAATGGGAACTTCCAATTTGGCTTCAATTATATTTTAAACAAACAAGGCTGTGTCCATATATTAAACAGTCAATGGGTTGTACCAAACAGGTTCACAGTACTAGCAAGATGAGAAACTGGATTCAAATACAAAATCTTTAATAGAAACCAAGCTTTAATATAAACACTAGATAAAAACATTTTTTTACCAACATACAAACCATTCCTAACTGCTAAATTAGGCTAAAACAAAAGCTTTGAGTGGCACTAAATGGAGAGCCATTTGGGAGCCATGAGAGCCAGAGGAGCCAAAACCAAAAGAGCCTATTCTTTGAAAAAGAGCTGGACTTCCCATCACTAACGTTGACATGCTCTATTAATGGTGGTCAGGTGGTATTTACACTACATTTTACTTTCTTTATTCTATTAAAACAGATGCAAACATAAACGTAAATACAGTATATGATGCAAAAACAGAGTTTGTGCAATTCCAATTAACTTGATGTCAATTTTTGGAATGCACTCTTTTATCTTTCAACACAGTCTGGGTTATTTTAGACCAGTTTTCTTGTCATTTCTTAAAGAAGTCTTTGGCACTTTGATAGTAATTAAATCTTTAAACTTATATCTAAAACTTATTTTTATAAAGACTTATTTTGTTACTTTAGATGTTTTATGATACAAAGGCAAACACAAGTATATATCAGCAGAATGTGCTGGTCTAAACAGCCCAAGATTGTCTCTAATCTGTATAAATTGCAGTGATACTTAAGTTTTTGTGAAATGGGAAGAAGAATTACAGACTAAATTTTCAGCTTATGATTTGCATCTGTTGTGCAAAATACAACATAGTTGTACACATGTCACACATTTTCTTAACACTTTGTCACACATTAGATTAAAAGTAAACTGATAGATAAAACAGCAATGCAGGAGACAGTGTTGACATTTTAATGCCATATTTTCTGGTCATGTGTCAAACTAAAACCTTTCTGGGATATGATAATCAGACTTATGGAAGACATCTTAAATTATAAGGTCCCCAGACTAGTGAAAGTTAGATAATGTCCACATGAAGAATGTGACGGGAACTCAAGGGATTGAGCCTGAACAGCCGTATAGCCGTAAGAAACCAGTGAAAAGAAAAAGGCTGTTTGCTAGGGAGCATAAAGATTGGACTCTGGAGCAAAGGAAGAAGGTCATATGGTCTGATACCCTGTTCCAGAGTGATGGGAGCATCAGGGGAAGAAGAGAAGCAGATGAAGTGATGCAGCCATCATGTATGTTGGTCTATGGGGGCAGTCTATGACCTGGGGTTGCTGCAGTTGGTCAGGTCTAGTTCAGGTCTAAAGGTTCAGCAACAACGAGTCCAAAGAATGAGGTCAGCTGATACCTGAATATACTGAATGATCAGATTATTCCATCAATAGATTTTTTTCTTCCTTTCTGACGGCACGGCCATATTCCAACATCACCTACCAGGATTCATGGGGCTCACAGTGAGAGAGTATAGTTCAGGGAACAGGAGACGTCATTTTCATTCATTGATTGGCCACCAGAGACCAGAGCTGAAACCCATTGAGAATCTTTGGGATGTGCTGAAGGCTCTGTGGATGGACTCTCCCATCATCAATACAAGATCTTCGGGAAAAATGTATGCAACACTGGATGGAAATATATCTTGTGACATTGCAGAAGCTTATTGAAACAATTCTGCTGAAAAAGGACAAAGCTAAAGAAAGACTAAAAAGCTAAGACGGTCAAACAAAAGTTTGTTTATGGCAACTTTTTTTTTGGCCAGGCAATGTAATATCAACTTATTGATCACTATACCCCCCTTTTCTCCTTTTTGTGTACATTCTCTTAGTAAAAGCCAGTGTTCCCTGTGTTTCACAAAATATTTGTATATCATGAATAATCAAAACTATTTACAACAAGAAAGCTAGAAAAACTGACTTTATACACAACATATAACTTGTGTCCTGCACGAGTTGTGATTGTTATTCTTTTGAATAAGTTTGTTCTTTTTTATGGTCACCCCGTGGTTTATTGTTTTTATGTCTTGATTGCTCTCCCTGTGCTTTTCCTTTTTCGTTGTATTTTCTTATCTTTTATTTTTAAATGACACTTTTTGTTTTAATTGAATGTGTTATCTATTTGATCACAAATGTTGTATTTTGCTATATTCTGCATTTGTTAATAAAAGTTTGAAAAAAATTATGGAAGTGGCCATTTACCTCGGGAGGATTGAATGCAACTTACATAGTTGAGAAACTTATAGCTGGATGTATTTATCTAGAATGAATCAACTCTACTTTCATGGTGCAAAAGACCTTGCAGAGAGACATAGATGCGTTAAATGGAAAATGTGTGCATATACAATACATTTGGTTAAAAACAACAAAAAGTACAATTTATTTTTTCTAAATGACTTTTGTCTTTGTAACAATTAACTTTTCCAATAAAGCAACAAGGTTTTGAATGCCCTTGTCCGCGCATGCGCACACGGCGGAGCGTCTCTGCGTTGACTAGCTAGCAGTCTATGCTTCTGAACTGTGTGGATCTGTGCTTTCCTTCTGTGACTCTTTTGAACAGTTATTGTTTAACAGTTGAACATTTCTATCGAGCGAGGTTAAGCTGACCGAGGCGTGAAAGAATATGCCCAAAAATAAAGGTAAGATATGAATTTAAAAAAAAGTGAGCCCATGTTTTTAGTGTTAATGGTCTTTTCGCTGGTTGAGCCCGCCGTGAGGAAAACGTGACACAGCCGGCTAACTCTGGTTAGCAGCATTTCTCAGGGTCCTTTACGCCAATGTCTACGTTTGATATCGTCATCAGATGTGTGTCGGTCTAATAGAATAATTGACTTAATTTACGTCCGGAAATTTTTCTATAATTCACGTATCCCAATAAAATACCTAATTAAAAATTTTAATGTAATCGCGCTGCTAGCTGACCCAGCTAACTAGCGAGTTGCTAGCAAGTTAAACCCCACCCGGCTGGCCCGTGACATCTGCAAATTAATTTCAATAAAACTCATTCAGATAAGACATTTGACTCATGAGTTGGGTCATTGGACTCGGCTGAAGATCTTATTTGAGTGCACTGATATCTTTTAAGTGAGCTAACAAGCATAAAAACATTGACGTTAACTGCGGTTTCTCTCATGTCCGTGACATCTTTAGTGTTTCTGGTAATAAAACCGCCTTTAACAGGTAAAGGTGGATCGTTGCTTATGGTTACATTTAGATAACGGTTATAGTAGGACACGCGCACAAGAACGATATTTACAATTTAAACCTTTTTGTTTATCGTGAACTCCGAGGTCACCATCAGTTGATTCACGACTGAAAGACCGGTGGTGCCGATTTCTTCCTTCTTTTTTTTCTTTTTTAACTTTTAAGCTTGTACACATTGATATGAAATAGTTTATTAACATGTTGTTTTTGGCTGTCTTCTGTTAACTTTCTTTGAATTTATAGCAGTAATGTTTTTTGGTGTTGGTATTTAGGTGTAAATCTTATATTTGATATGTCTCCTCTTTCTCATATGTGCATTTAATTTAAAGCAATCTTCCAAAACCACTATTCATTACTGTTTTAAAGCTGATACATGTAGGAAGTTTGTCCACTGAAGATTGGCATTACCTCACTTGAGATTGAGAGATGTCATATACTGCTGATTCTGCTTACAGGTAAAGGAGGAAAAAATAGGCGACGTGGAAAGAACGAGAATGAGTCTGAGAAGAGAGAGCTGGTGTTCAAAGAGGATGGACAGGGTGAGTTCAGTTTCTGTTTTTAATTCATTGTAGGTCATCACATCGCAACTTAATACAGGTTGGTTGATTCTTTTTTTCCACATTTCAAGCCTGATGTGACAAGTGTGTTGCAAAAACATTCAAAACTCATGAACATCTCTTGGACAGAGTTTGGATTTGAATAAAAGCAGCAGGTTTAACCACTTAAATTTGATATATTTTCTCCTTTTTTTGAATGAGAAAAAGTTTTGGTGGACATTTTTAGAATTTCCAAAAAAACCTTGTTTTAAGACATGATATTTTCTTCTTCACTTTGTCATGTACATAGATAAAACAAACCCCACAAATTCAGCTATTGACTCAAGAGAGTCCAAGATGTATGAGAGGAAAGATACAGGGAAAAAAAGGGGATTTGCATTAAATACACATTATATCTACATCTGAAAGCCTCTCTATTTATGACTTTAAGATCTAACAGCGGCAGTGCTCGATGCTACCGAACGCTAGTGTTAAGTTGAGCCAGTGGAAGAGGCTTTGGTGGTTTAAGGAAGTGTGACAGCATACTTCACACGGTTTAGACTTCTGAAATTTGTTCAGGATATAAGGTATAAATGTTTAACTGGACCTCCTTACCAATGTTTGTGTCATTTTACTTTTGGGAAGTACTCTGTTAAACAATCATACTGAGGTATTTTACACTTAACTAGTAATGGCAATGATGATGTTTTTGTCAAGTTTTTTCATTTCATTTTTTTTTTTTTTTTTTAAATAATCAATTTCAAGTAAAACTTGGGAATAAACCAGTCTTGAGATGAATGTTTGGGAAAAAATGATGCTTTACAGTTTTCATCATCAGAATGCTCAGAAGGTTTCCATTAAATCCAATGTATACAGTTTTTTCCATCTCTGTAATTTTGTGCATAAGCTTTCCTTATTTCTTTACCAGCTGTTGTTGTACAGCTTGCAGTAGAACTTTCCTATTCAGACACTGGTCCTCATACTTTTCTGTGTCTAAGCTCTCTTATGGCCTCATCTTTCTCCCATAAATTATTTATTTCGAGTCCCCCATATGTCACACATACTGAAACTTTGACCAATCAAACCAGTGCAGCCTGTTTTCGATTTAATATAGTCTTATAAAGTCTTTTATATAGAAGTCTTGAACTGGGTTTATGAAGGTGGCATTTAGTTTTCTACATAATGAATTTAAAGGATTTTCTTTCATATGCAGATTTGTTGGATGTCGGCATTACACTGCTTGTTGCAGAGGATTCCAGTTTGTCTTTAACGTTTCTGTATCTGTGAAACATTAGTTAAGGTCCACTCAGTATAAAATGCAGCAGCACTAGTTGCCCACAGATCCCTTAAATTGATCATCCTCTGCTCTCTCTCGGCTTCCAGAGTATGCTCAGGTGATAAAAATGTTGGGGAATGGACGTCTGGAGGCCATGTGCTTTGATGGAACCAAGCGGCTTTGCCACATCAGAGGAAAACTCCGGAAAAAGGTAGGAATATCCCGGCCGTCCTCTCGCACCTTTTCTGAACACATACAGGAAACCTCCTGACGTAATGCTACATCAGCGCTTTCTCAATAGTCAGTCAGTCAGTCACCGTTAATGTGGGAGCATGGACTCAATTGACTGTGTGTGAGGGTCACAAAGTGCAGTGTGAGGCTATGTGACCCTGTGTGATGTCTGCTTTGTTCCTTTCCCTCCAGGTTTGGATTAACACGTCAGACATCATCCTGGTCGGGTTGAGAGATTACCAGGTGTGTTGGTTGTTCACAGATCATTACTATCTCTCTCCTCATATGGAGCTTAACATAAATGACCAGCAACATGTGTCATATCCAGCACTTTAAAATAGCTTTTAATGATGATACCACATTAACAGGTCTCGTCATTTTTAGTTAATTCCTGAGAACTTTGTCTGCTGGATGGAGTGTGTCATCGTCATTTTATATGCTAAAATAATTACATAAGCTCCTCATTCACCACCTCGTAGGTGTGTAGGGACAAGCCAGAGTTCATACATGGGTGTCTTTATCTTGGCTCTATTTGGACAAGAAAAAGCAGCATAATTATCCCTCCTCGACCAAAACGGATTCACTGGTGGAGTCAGAGCCATTTCTTAGCCAGTTTTAAAGAACCAGCTAAAGTTTCGTTTTCCACTGAGCTGTCACATTTTGTCCCTTTTTTAAACTTGTCTTCAGGTACAAGTTTGGGATATTCTGTTGAAGGCAGACGATTTATTTACACCGATCAGTGTTTGGTTGCATATCATCAGTCTGTCATATGTGGACTGATCATATCAAACGTATTATACGGGAACATTAACTGGCGTTTTCAAACATTGAATGATATTAATGAACGATGCAGCAGACGGGATTTATAATTGTTGTTTGACATGCTGGGATTTAAACATGTAATGATGTAACTAGGATTTATCAACACCAGCAAATAAAATCAAAACACTTGACAATGATTAAAAATGGTCTGGAAAATGCTGTTTTAATTATGAATGCTGTACTTCATGCTGCATTTGGCAGCGTTGAGAAAACATTTAACATCAGCAATAGTTAGTTAGTTCAGGTTTTTTTTTTCATTTATTTACTATTTTTATAAAATAGGCCTATAATTTCTGGCAGCTCAGTGAATGGACAGTTTTTTTATTTATTTTTCTCACAAAAATGATAAAGCGGTTTGTAGTTGGTACAAAATGCAGCTTTTAAGGTATTTTACCACATATAGATGTCTTTATGATTAAGTTTTAATTTGCTTCTAGATCATCATAAGAAAAACCGGTACATACTTGCTTTACTGACAGCTGTCCACAAACCGCCTGTGCCATAATTTTTTCCCAATAAGTATTGGTCATTGAAATCAAATGAATAACGCCTAAATGATATTTAGTTCATTCTTTTTAACTTAAATCAGTAATTTAATGCTTAAGTTCTCTAACCCATTGTTTCACACATATATACAAGAGAGCCAAGTCTTTTAAATCTCACACTTCAACTTGTGTTGCAGGATAACAAAGCTGACGTCATCCTCAAGTACAACGCAGACGAGGCTCGGAGTTTGAAAGCTTACGGAGAGCTGCCAGAGCACGGTGAGTTTTCATAAACTTAATAAAGCTGCACCGGAAGCTGCTCTGTGAGGAAACAAGTCCACGACTTAATGGGATATATATATATATATGTTCCTCCCTTTTTTACAATTTGACTCTCACTTTATTACGACCTCAAGAGAGTATGTGACATGAAAACAGCAGAGGCAGGACAGCCATTCCTTTTTACAACTATATTATTTTACTATTCTTCTGCTTGTAGCTCTTTTTGACTCGTAGTGAGACACCTGACTTCAACAGGGTCTGTCTTAATCAAGATGTGTCCACCAGCTTCCAGCTCCCATGCCAACCTAAACTGGATAATAATTATACTCATTAACTCTTAAAGCACATTTTATCACATTATTTTTTGGTCACCAATCAGTCATCCAGTTCTAGTAGATGCAGCAACTGCATTTTCCTTTTTAACCCCCAAATCTTCCCACAGCTAAAATCAATGAGACAGACACCTTTGGGCCTGGAGACGACGATGAGATCCAGTTTGATGACATTGGCGACGATGACGAGGACATTGATGATGTAAGTTAATGGTGTGATTTTTGTATTCTGTGGTTTGTGAGTTTAGCACTGGCATTACAGCTAAATACTGTGTGAAATGTTTCACTACTGTTTCAAGTATGACACTGCAGTAACGTTTTTTCTTCTTCACGTTTGGCCTTATTCGACTGATTTTGTTCATTTAGTAATTTCATAATTAACTTGAGGTATAAGATATAGTAACATCTAGTGGCACAAACTGCAAAGTCTTTTTCAAATACCTCCCACCGAGCCCCAAACTATGTTGGCCATAAAAATCTGTGCTTTAAAGCCAGTGTTTGGTTCATCCTTTCTGAGCCAATGGGGGTTAATATGGCAGGTGGGAAAATATGGAGGCAGTTTTTGATATGGAATGTACTTTTAGGGTCATAAAAGCACAACAGTTCTTAGTTTCAAATTATTCTACATGAAAAACTTGAATGAGTGTATATTGAAGCTCAGCCAAAAATCACTAAAAGTTATCTGCTGGAATTTGACTTAACTTGGTTTTATTAGTTTAATAATTCTAATTCTGTAGTCATTAGATTTCATGTGTGTGTGTGTGTGTGTGCGTGTGTTTTTTGTTTAGTTTTTTTGTTTCAATGTTTAAGCTCAAATATCTGATGTTCTCTTTGGGGCCTATTGTAACTCAGGAAAACCATTTCCAGGAATTAGAAACTACACTGTATCAGTAGTTCTTAATACCACATCGGTGCTGAACAGTGGTTGAAATAATTTTGTTTCCTTTTGTTTTTTCCCCGCAGATCTAAAAACCTGCTTCTGGAGGGGGAAGGTGGGATTTTACTAGAAATGCTCCAATTGGGATATTTTGAGCCGTTTCAGCGCACCGATAATTATTTTTATTAAATTCAGCCTATGCCAGTTCAACACAGTTTATTAAATACAGTAATGTGTGATTCAGTTTGTTTACCATCTGTAGACGTCTTTGTTGTTTGGAGAACATTTAAGTGCATTTCACACGGGGTAAGCGCCATCAGTACTTTGATTTCTTGTCATCATGATTGAATACGAGATGCTGCTTTAGAGACACTGTCATCGGTCGTAGCGGCTGCAGCAGGCTGCCTGGGGACTGATGGTGATGCACGCAGTTTACTTTTCCTGCCTTCATGCATTTGGATTGGAGAATCCGAGTAGGCTGATCTCAAACATTGTAGTTGAGGTGAATATCTGGAATATTGCTAGATTTTTACCTTTTTTGCTTCTAACATCAACAAAAAGTCAGTTTAGCCATTTCATTCACTGAGTTTTCTTTTATTTTTCCTTCTATTGTCCAAGAAACACTGTTTTGTACAGGCCGACACCATGGCCGCAAAATAATCACAAAATAATTGCATCATCTTTAAAAATGTATTTATATTAATTTCACACTATGTGGAATTTAGAAACCGTACAGAATCACTGGATTCGCCAATAAAAAGATAAACCATTTTGTCTTTATGTGCTTGGGTAGTCTTTATTATTGTAGCTGTAGCCTGTCAAACAGTTTGAAAGCTGTAACTTTTCTTTCTTTTTTTTAAAGATGAAGATAACACTGTTTGGCTTTGTAATTTTTAAAGTCTTCATTTTGTTAGTGTCCTCTTCCACTGACAGCATATCACAAGAGCTGTTTGCTTGTTTTGGATGACCCATGGCCAAATGAAGGCCACCATTCTCCTGGAATCCAAAAAAACCATCAAATGTACTTCTGCTGTTTCCCTTATTTCTGTTTGTCTGTTTTTGTTTCCTTTTTCTGTTTTGAACTTTTCGCTACTCACTCTGTTGCTTAAACGCAGTAAAACTCGACTGGTTGGTCACCTTGTCTCACCTTAGACCAGCGGTTCCCAAACTTCTTCACCACAGACAAGTCCACCAATAAAACCAGTAAAACCTCACAACAGGACTGTCTAACACACCTCTGGATAAACCAGTGATTTATATATATAAATATATATATGTATACAAACACACACAGCAGATTATATCTATTTCCTTATTCCGCTCCTCTGGAAACCTGCCCATGTTCCCTGAGGGGGCCCAGCACCTCAGTTTGGGAACCACTGCTCTATACCACACGAGCCTGTTGCTTGTTGTTCTGTAACTCTGAATTAATAAAATGTCCTATGATGTTTGAAGGCTGGGTTTCCAATAAAGATCTTAACTCCACTGACCTGGCATCGTGGTTATTGGGCGCCTAACGCACTTCCTGTGCCGGTCTGATGGTGGCGGCATCGAACTGTAAATAAAAACCCTCCCTTAATGTTTTGGTCCCCTTTATTTGTTAACTGATCAGCCTGCAGTTTGTGTGGCATCGCTGCTGGAGCAGGTCCATGGAAAAAAAAAATGTTTAGTGATGAGGTTTGCACAATGATATCAGTGGAAAATGTACAATTGCATCTAATTCAGGTCAGATTTGGGTTTGTTGTGGCTACTTTTCAGGGTTGTTTCTGCAAAAAGATCATAAAATATTAGGTTATCAAGTCTACAGTTTAAAGTGAAGATGTATATCGCATGTTTTAAACTAAAAATAGTTCTTGTGGAGTTTCATTTATTTTATTTTGGGGAAAAACTAAAGCTGCTAGAACCTGAAATGACTTTACAGATTAATGCTACTGAAGAAAACATCCGTAGCTCCACAAACCATTTTCGCAAGAGGTTTGCAAGGTTTTTCTTACACTTAAACTAAATTTTGTCATTCAGCATTGCTCGCTAGTGTACAACTCAACAAGCAGAAATGGAGCAATTATAAAGAGGAAAGAAAAAAATACTTGGAGCTAAATGCGTTATGAAAATGAGTTGTGTTTAGTAGCATAGAGGCATAGCACAGAGCAAACAGCAGAATTCGGAGTGATCGTCACACTATTCTTAATATATTTCAAACAGAAGACAAAATTTAAAAAAACATTGCACTTCGCAAATCTACCACTGTATGCAAATACAAAAATTCTAAAAGATTAAAACATTACATTTTCACTCAAGTGACCAACCAGGAGAAAGTAGAAGCAAAAACTCCTACCACACTGATGATGAATTGAGAATGATAATATTGCACAGAGATTGTTGAAATTCCTGAGATTTCAATATTGATGGTTTAGAGCAGTGGTTCCCAACCTGTGGTCCTATTTGCAATGTATTTAGAACCATTAACCCAATATATAAGACAAAACAAAGAAATAATAAGCATTAACATCCAGGATAAAGAGCACAAATTGGCCTGCTACGCGGACGATATTTTGATCTTTCTGGGTCAACCAACACATTCCCTACCTAAACTAATGCAATCGTTTGAATATTTTGGCAGACTATCAGGATACAAATTTAACATAAATAAAACACAAATGCTTGAATACAACTATAAACCACCAGATGAAATTAGGAGAAAATATGACTTAGCATGGGAAACAGAATATCTTAGATATTTGGGGGTTGTAACACCGAAGGATCTCACAGAACTATTTCAATATAATTACTCACCAATGCAAAAGAAAATTAAAGAGGATATAGAAAGATGGAATCTAATTCCATACTTAAGTTTTAGTTCAAGAATAGACTCGATTAAAATGAACATCCTTCCCAAATTACTTTTTTTATTTCAAACCCTACCGATAGAAATAGACCAAAAACTATTTAATGAATGGGACAAAATGTTGTCCAGATACATCTGGCAAGGCAAGAGACCCCGGATCAGATTTAAAACCCTCCAATTGACCAAAACAAAAGGGGGATGGGCTCTTCCTTCCCTCAGAGATTATTACTGGGCAGCACAAATGAGAACTATAATATACTGGTGTAATCCATCGTACGATGCTCAGTGGGAAAAAATTTAAGAGGGTCTGACTTCCATCCCCATACAAGCACTTATAGCCGATAGCAGCCTGCAAGAATTCATAAAAAATAGAGAAAACCCATGGTTAAAGTTGACACTTAAAACATGGAAAACAGTAATAACAGAATACAAATTAGAAGAGGATATTGTGGTTCTTAAATGGTGTGCATACGACACACAGTTTGTCCCAAATGAATTAGATACAAGATTTAAGGAATGGACAAAAAAAAGGATAATACACTCCTTAGTTTTGAACAAATTAAAGAGAAATATGCTCTAGAGGCACAGACTGCAGCTGAGACACTTTATCAGCGACAAGTTAAAGTATATATCAGAATTAAGTAATCGGCTGTTGGATCTGTTTAAAAGGGCTTATAGTGCAAACAAAGATAGGGGTATTATTTCAGGTCTATATAAAGGGCCTATAAATAAGAAAGCACATTCAACCCTGTACATTAAAACAAAGTGGGAAAGGGAAGGAGGAATAGATCTGTCAGAGGAAGAATGGGAAAGGATCTGGGAATATCAATGGAAATGTAGCACCTCACAGAGTTGGAAGGAGTTTGGCTGGAAGAGCCTGATAAGATATTTTATAAAACCTTATCAAAAATCACACTATAAAGGTAACTCCCCAGCCTGATGGAGAAATTGTGGAAATACAAATGCAAATCATTATCATGTTTTTTGGGGCTGTCAGGTTGTTAAAACGTATTGGAAAGAAATACATAAAGCAATACAAGAAGTTTTTGGGAGCCACCTGCCCTTGCAAAGCAAAGTCTTTTTTTTTGGACTCGTGCCTGATGGAACAAACATTTGTTTAGTATTTTGTTAGTTGCAGGCAAAAAGGCACTTACAAAAAAAATGGCTTTCACAGGAGAGTCCAACATTGACCATGTGGATGGACATCACGATGGATGTATGTAGGACGGAGAAATTGACTGCAGATTTAAACTACAAGAAGGACTTGTTTGTTTTACGTTGTAAATGGTTAGACTATATAACGCCACACAGGCCGGACTTAGACTTGTTTAACCTGAGGTAATAATATGCAGGATATGTACCAGTAACCAAACTTCACTCCCTAAATGTTCTTGTTTCTGGTTCTGTTTTTGTTTTGTTTTTATGTTCTTTATTTCTGGAAAAAGGACATTCAGGTTGACATTTTGTGATTAATATTTAAAATGGATGTACATGCAACAATTGTTACAGAATGTCAATAAAAACTAAATAAAAAAAAAAAAAAAGAAACCATGTGAATGAATGTTTTGGGAGCCCAAAAATACTAACTTTGCACCATAAAACCAAGCATGGTTTCAACACGGGACAGGCGCGGGGTCCTCAGCTCTTTGGTAGTTGCATGAAGGGGGTTGTCAAGGAAAATAGTTTGGGAACCAGTGGTTTAGAGGAACAGGGTGTTGGGGAATCTGCCCTCAAGGAGACTTTCATCCTGAGGGAGGGGGAAAGTGGTCCATGATGGAGGTGTGTCGGGTCCTTGAAGATGCTCTGAGTTCTGGTCAGGCAGTGTTTCTGCAGCTGCCTGACCAGACGGAAATGCAACCTGGCACCATGCTCTCTGTAGTGCCTGTTTTGGCAAAAGGTTATTCAAGTTTCTCCCTGGGGTGCCTTAAAGAAACATTTTTTGTTGGTACTCTGTAAAGTTGCATTAACTGTGTCTTCAGTGATGAAAGAATGTGGACGTTGAGGTGGTGGAGACTTACGAATATCTACTTGCCACCACATGTACTAGTCCAGCAGCACTGTGGCTCTGTACAAGATTGCATTTCTTCAGGAGGTTGAGGTCTATAAAAGTCCACAGCGAGATGCTCTATGAGCCCGACATAATGTTTGATGCTGCTTCACCTGCTGGTCTGTCTCCAGCTTTTTATGGAGGGACTGCCCTGAGCTGCTTGTAACCTTTAAGCATCCAAAGTTCATATTACTTTGAAATATGCATTTGGCTAAATTCTGACTAAATTTAAACATGACCAATGACCTTATAAAATAATGATGAACTAATCTGACACACGTGTGCATGTTGGTTGAAAATTTACCACAACCTTGAAATAATGCATGAATGATCATTTCAAGACATTCAGGAGGATATCCTTTTTTTAAACATTCATAGCTAACTGTAATATGACCAGTAGCATCCCGTGACAAACTTCCTCCCTCATATCCTTTCAGTCCTCAGCGCTCTCAAAACTTTTGCTGCCTTTTGAATGAAATGTCCATTTTCAGTTATCCAATGATTTGATTTAAAAACACATACTCTGATTTAATCATGAACACACAGGCAGCAGTCCTTACTAACCATATCGGAACAATATTTGTTTGTGTGTTTAGGTTTCTGGTTTGAGACATAGTTGTTCTTTGGTGGGAAACCATAGATAGATAGATAGATCTCAAGACTATTTCTTACAATAACAAATACATAAAAGAAACATGAAAATAAGTGACATTAGGTAATGGGCAAAACAAAATAGGGTAAAAACAAGTATGTACAAATAATTGAACAAAATTATGTCCAAAGGTGGAATAAAAGTGACATGGACACCTAAAGTTACATAATCAATAAAGTGGCTGAATAAACGCCAAATAAACGTTTATAGAACTATATATTTATATATATATAAAGTTCTATGAAACAAGATGGAAATCCTGGTTTTGTCCTGCCAAGGAACAAAAAAGACAAATTTTTATGGCCTTTTATGAGTTTGCAAAATTGCTTTTTGTTGTTTTTTTGCATGAAGATTTCAATGTCTGTGATTTGGATACACGCACAATAACAACTAAAAGCCAAACCGGGCAGGATATAATGCAGCATGTCACTAACTGCTGGATGATAATATTTTATCTGCCCAGACTGTGTATGTTGAAGAGGATGTAAAAGTCATGAAACCACCAGATGTGATGACTGTGGAAAGTTTAATGGTCAATAATGCAAAAGAGACACTTCTAAAACTTCTGATTTGGCTCACAGCAAGTTTTTTGCTTTCTCTTGTTTTTCCATTATCAATGAAGTAGGAGTGTTTGTGCAGCCGTGATAAAAGATGCATTGTCATTGGCTCTTCTTTTTTTTTTTTTTTACAAATATTGATTTCCTTTTTAAATCAGATGACCACTTGTAATAAATAGTTATATACTAAAATCTGAATTTCATTTACATGTGCCACCATTTCCCAGTCTGTGTCCCTGCATGGCCCCCCATAAAAAAATGTCTAGACCCGCCTCTGCACATGTCCTTTTTGACAGTTATCTTACATCATACAAGCCATACTGCAGATTTTGCAATAATTTTCATACAACCGGAGCTGAAACAATTAAATCAACTCATTTGAAACATAACAAGAGAATTTGAACAAATGTGCCGTGTAATATCAGTATTATCTCTCAGGCCATGTAGACATTTGCTGGATTATTTATTATTATGCAACTACAGGGATGTGAACAAAGTATGTGTCTTTGTGGCATGCTGCTAGTAATAAAGTGTACAGATACAATTTAACACAGGATTATTCCTTTAGCTGGACACCTTCTCAATGCATGAATTATGTTAATCTGTATATTTGAGTCATTGCAATCAGACAATGTCAGTTCCTCTTATCGATCATCAGATCATCAATCAACTTGCATCAGCAGGTGGTCAAAAAGTTGTACAATATCTGCATTCAGTTTTTCATAAAATGCATTATTGTACCTAACTCTGAATAACAAACTGATTGATTG
>JAPMNP010643922.1:0-15222 GCA_029874935.1 Atherina boyeri | reverse complement strand
GATTGGGAGATTTGATCAAATATCAGCACAAAATGTAAACAATAACATCATTTAGGGGCTGCAAATCCGTTTTTGAGATGATGATATCCTGGCTAAATCATGGTTGTCAGTGATATAAGTATTTGAAATTAAAATCATTTTTTAATGTCTTGTAAAATATCAGAACCATTTAATGATAACTTAAAATAAAGATGATACATAATTCTTACATATGGCTCCTTTTAAATATCCTCTGTGCAGCCAAACTGGTTGCCATCGGTGTTACTAAATGTCATTCATTTAATTTTATTATCAAAGTTCTCTTGACCTCAAGTTACCGACAGAAAAACTGCTTTGGTCCAATCATTTTCTATTCAGTTCAACTTTATTTGTACAGGAGCAGTTCACGACAAAGTCCAACTTAATCCAACAAATCCATCATATGATCCACATTCAATTTATAATAATTGTGTTAATTTAAACCAGTTCATAAAATAATGACATGCTAAGGAAACCAACAGATTGCATCAAATTCAATCCTTCATCCTGAGCTACACAAGGAGACAGTGGAGAGGAAAAACTCCTTCAGAACCAGGAAGGATGGCCATCTGGCTGGGGCGGTTGGGGGTGGAGAGGACAGGCAAGAGGGGTCAACAAGCATCAGAACTCTAAGCCAGGGATACCTGCTGAGAAAGGAATGCGGACAGTAATGTCAGATAGAGAGCAGAGAGGAGCCCAGTGCAATATGGGACGTCCCCCAGCCTGGGCCTATAGCAGCAGATTCAAAGGGATGGACAATGGTTCAATCCAGTTGACTCGTAATTCTGAGCACCAGAGAGTAAGTGGCACCATTACCGGATAATCAGCGTTTGAGGTTAATCACCTTAACAATGTAATTGTCAATAAAACTGCTCAGTGCTTTTAACATGAGAAACTTTGTGGACAGGATGTTCCTCATATTGGAAATATTACCTAGGTGAAAGGAGGCGGTCCTAGAAATCTGTTTAATATATGAGTCAAAGGACAGAAATGGTCCAAAATAACTCCAAGGTTCATATCCAAAAACAACAACCTCAGTTTGTCTGAATTTAGAAGGGAAAAAATTCAGTCATCTGGATTTTCACATCTTAAACACATCTTTGTAATCTGACCAACTGATTTATTATCCAAGAGCGTATCGTAGCAGAATTTGTGATATCAGCAAACACTGACTCATTATACACTGAACTGGTGTGATATTGCACCAGGATCAAACTTGTGATTTACACCACTAGTAAAGTCTTGGTTGTGGCCATTTGTTGGCATCATTGTGCCAAAAATAGACCATAATAACCTTTTAGCATATTGTTCTTTAAATCGTCCAAAGGAAAACCGGGGGTTAAATCCAGTTTAGTTCTTTATTTCCAACAAGCACAGCTGTTCGGAGGTGATGACGAATTTGAAACATCTACATCCAATGGAAATGTAATAAAAACAGGTGAAAAGAGAAAAGGTTCATAGCACGGAGAGTTTCAGTGCTCTAACTGGGACATAAAATAATAACAATGAACAAACTCAACAGATCAGGAACATCTGGTGCTGGAGTCTTTTGTAAACGTTTGCCAGTGACAAGTATTTCTAGAGAATTCACAGAGCAGGTGAAAAGATTAAAAAAGACCAAGCAGACAGGGTTTGACAATCTTTTTTTGAAGAAGCATAAAATATGGTGAGTATTTGGTAAGCGTGCATTTGCTTGAGCTTTAAAATGTGTGCATGTTTTTGTTTTGTTTTTATCTGCAGGGAAGTCAAGGAGACAAATTATCAAATGGTTCTGGACATGCTGAAGGCCAATGAAAACGTGAATGTTCCTCTGGAATGTCCTGCAGCTAAAAAACCTCAGAAGATCATCGCTGGTCAGCAGAAACACAGAAACAAACAGAAGGTACACGACCCACTCAAAAACCAGTTTCACTTCCGCAAATAAAAAAACACAAAGCCACCGATCGGCGCTGGCGCCTGGTGACGATTTTTCTAATTTCTATTTCCTTCTCAGGGTAAGCACAAGAAGCCTTCAGGATCTCGCAATCGTAACAACAGAGAGTCGTATCAGGAAGAGCCGCCTCAGTCCGAGAGCAGAGCGGTGCACTTCAGCGGCTCCACAAACAGCTACCAGCGATACGACCCTCTGCCCAGGTCGCCCAGCTCCATGTAAGCGTGAAAGCAAACCATCAGTATAGTCTGAGCATCCTTCTGCTGACTATCTGGAACATCTATGGGCTAAAAATCCAAATATTTTACCAGGCATTAGTGGAAATCAGCGCTGATTCCAATAATCATGGCTTCCCTCAGGTCTCATCTCTCCGTGGCAGTGAAGATAAAGTCCCCCGATGGTCTGGTGCTGTACGCAGCCGGCGGCAGGTCCACCATGTCCCTCAGCATCTCAGACGGACACCTGCTGCTTTTATTGGACGGAGGAAAGAGGAAAGTCAGCCTGCGCAGCCACAAGAAGTACGACGACGACCGCTGGCACACGGTGAGTTCACACCCGCATACCGGGTCACATGTGAAGGGAAAGGCATTCTATGACTGAGGCAACAAGGAAATGTAGGTGGAAAAAATGAGGTAATCGCGACTGTTTGCTTTGTGAGTGATCATTTAAACGCTGAGTCAACTTGTTAAACAAACGCTGCTTCAGATCCGTCTGAATCACATGGTCTACCTCTGTATCCCTTCAGGTTTTTATAAAGCATGAAGGCCAGAAGATCAGTCTGATCATTGATGGCATCAGTGCTCAGTCTAAGAGACTGCCCGGAGGAATCAGACTGTCGATGACTGGGCCGTTATATATCGGAGGAGTCCCACCCTCCGTGAAGGTAAACATCGTGTCCTGTTGTACATAGAGACTTTTCCACATTTATCACCTTCTTATAAACATGTACATCATTAATAACCATTTAGCTGTTTGAAACTGTGAGACAAACTTGACCTCAGGCGTGAATGCATGTATGGTTGTCTGTCTTGCTTGACCCTGTGAGGACTGGCGAAATGTCCAGGGTGTAACCAAAGTCTTGTCCGGTGACTTGATGACGCCATTGTTTCATCACTGTGTTGTGTGGAGGCGGTAAGGTATGGGCTCAATATCAAGCCATAAAGATTTCACAGCTGTAAATTAATGTTTGCAAGGTTGCAGGTTTTATTCATAAATCAAGCTTTGCCACCCTGCAAAACAACTGCCTGCAATATTCAAGTTTGCAAATGTGTAAAAAGGATTTGCATTTGTTCTTTTACAAACATCCTCTTCACAGATGCAAAGCACAAAAGTGCGTGCGAGACTCTGAAGTTATGGTTGCAAATTTTGTCCATGTCTTTGTAGCTTTACCTGATTGGATGGTGACAAATCAAACTGTTCAATCAGAGAGGAGACGGCTTCCTATCCTCCCGCACCGCTGCTTACAATTTGTAATATCGTGGGAATTAAAGTTCACATTAAAGTCAGCCGTTTATTTAAGTGTTCAGTTTTACTATCACTCCAAGCAAGTTGTCCTTGTAAACTTCTAAGTAAGGAATTACGGCCTACATTTCTATGAAGAGCAGCTCTTTCCTCGCTGGCAGGTTAACTAGTTTCTACCTGACTCCTCCCACCTGAAGCAGCTGTCGGATATGAACAGGCTCCACATTAGTTTTAGAACTAGTTTTAAAGTCCTCGTTGTTGCGTATACTATAGAGCCTTGCATGGCCAAGCCCCAGTGTATATTACTGCGCTGCTGAGGCCCTACAACACCAGCAGGTCCCTGAGGTCCTCTGCCCAGGGTCTGCTTGCTGAACCTTGCACAAGGCTTAAAACCAAAGGTGACTGTGTATTTGAGGCGATGGCACCCAAATTTGTGAACTGTCTTCCCCCAGAACTGAGAGCTTTGACCTTTGATTTTTTTTTTTTAAACAGATAAAGATCTGTTTAGACTTGACTATGAGTGATCTCTTTGTCTTTGTGTTATCTCTGTTTTTATTCATCACCTTTTATCTATTGTGAAGCCCCTTGTGACTCCTGTTCTTGTCAGGTGCTATATATATACATTTTATCTACTTACTTACTTAAAGGTATGGCGGACGATTTTCCCGACAGAACCGCCCACTCCACTTTTTTTTTTAAATGTGCATGCGCTACACTCCCTGCCCCTTAGAGCCTTAGTTATCCTTGTGCACGCTCTGTTTACACGTTGCTATTGGCAAGGGGGGAGGAGAGTCTGGTACGCGACGATAAGACAGACGCTCAGATGCAAATTACAAAATAAATAAACAAATCTTCCCTGGAAAGTTACAATATAGACAAAGATAACTTATTCTAGCCGTAGCCTGAAATGCATTTCTCTAAATAGCATGCCGAACTTTAGCCTACCGGTCGAGTACCTGTGAACAAGCCTCGAATCTGCAATGTGGACCAGGTTCTGACACCGGTCGTACGTACCTCATGGTGATGGAGGGCAGGAATGGGATTGATGTTCTTCTTTATCATCTTCATTTCATTCCTTCTCTACACTAATCGGACCTCCGGGGTCTTCTTCCAGGCTTCTCAGCTTATAAACAGCCCTTCCTTTGGCAAAATTAGAGATGTTAATCACAGAAGCACTGACAGAAATCAATCAAGCAGTTCATCTTCCAAACCAGTGTGGGAAAAAAAAACGTTTTGTTTCTATTGAATGTTTCACCCTCTCATCTCTCCATATATTTTAGGTCCTGGGCTCTAGGGATTTCATCGGTTGTGTCAGGGATCTGACGTTAAACGAAGCCCCTGTAGGACACCCGGCCCACAGCCAGGGGACGATGCCCTGCTTCCAAGACCCTCTCCAGCCCGGAGCGTACTTCCCTGGCCAGGGAGGACACATCGTGATAGGTGGGGATCATCGCTCATATCCCATGTTCTGTCAAATCTTGTGTTTGGATGTCCCGACTGAAGAGTCTGTCTTCCTACAGATGAGTCGTTGGCTCTAGGTCGGGATCTAGAGATCCAGCTGGAGGTTCGACCCGTCTCGGACTCTGGGCTGCTGTTGTATGCTGGGACGTCACCTGACCAATACCTGAGCTTGGTCCTCAGTCAGGGAGAGGTAAGACTTGGTTTTGCTATAGAGATACTTCTATCATCCACTAAAATCCTTTGCTTCACAACCCTCCCCTTTCACTTCAGGTGTGCCCCAGGGCTCTTTCCTGGGCCCCCTCCTCTTCATAATTCACCTCCTCCCACTTGGTAATATTTTCTGTAAATATGACACCCAGTTCCACTGTTTCGCGGATGACACCCCGCTCTATATGTCCAGTAAACCTAACTCCACTCCCCCGCCCTCCTCCCTCACCCACTGCCTTTCAGTAATGAAATCTTGGTTCACCTCTAACTTTCTCAAACTCAACGGCAATAAAACCAAACTTTATTCTTTATTTATTTATTTTCATTTTTTTGTAGTGGATAAGGGGTAGGTTTTAATAAGCTTATGCTTCATCCTACTCCTTTTCGGACATGTTGGTTTCATATTATTATTGATTGTTTGGTTTGTTTTCTATTCTTTTCTCTTTTTTTCTTTTTCTCTCAGTTTACTTTATTTATTTGTTTATGTTCGAAATAAAAAAACATTCATTCATTCATTCATTATTCTAGTCGGCTTCAAAGCCACAATTTCCAAAACTGCCAGCTTCTCCATGACAATGAACAGCATCATAGTTTCCCCCTCCCCTCAGGTAAAGAGTCTGGGTGTCTCACTCACTTCTCCTTGGTGTCCCCCATAAACTTAAACTGGTTCAGAACTCAGCAGCCCACATCATCACCAGAACCCCCTCCTTTCACCACATCACATTGTTCTCCCGCAACTCCACTGGCTTCCGGTTAAATAAAGATCCACCTTCAAGATCTTCTTCCATAGCTTCAAAGCCATCCACAACCTCTCTCCCTGCTATCTGCCTGATCTCATCCATATTGCCACCCCCTCCTGCTCTCTCAGGTCCTCCTCTTCTTTCCACTACACCGTTCTTTACGCCCACATCAGCACCAAGGGGAGCAGAGCTTTCAGTCGCTCTGCTCCTCATCTCTGGAACTCACTCTCCCCCCTGACATCAGAAACACTGACAGCATCACCCTTTTCAAATGCAGACACAAGACTTTTCGAGATTTCTCATTACTATTTTTCTACCATGTTGTTCTTTTCATCTTTTTTATTTTATTGTGTTTTTTACCTTGTAAAGCGACCTTGGCTGCTTTGAAAGGCGCTGGCAAGTAAAATGTGTTATTATTATTAAAAGAAGTAAACCTGAAAAGAGCATCTGTGTTTGCAGGTGACTGTTTCACTAAACGCAGGAAAAGGTGAAATCTCTACCTCCTTCTTACTGAAAGAACCTCTAAGTGACGGACGCTGGCACATTATCAAAGGTGAGTTTATTTAAACAATCGGCCTCCAACACTCAGGAAATGTTTCATTGCTCCACTGTAACGCGGATGTTTCCACAGTGGTGAAGAAAAACAACATTCTGCAGCTGCATGTGGACGGAGCCAGCGAGTACAGCGTCGGACCAAAACAGAGACACTCAGCAGGGGAAAAAGTGACCCTTTACCTCGGAGGTGCACCCGGTGAGCACAAACACACCTAAACTACTGACAGAGGCTTGTCTGGATAAATGCTCTAAAAGATATTCTTAAGCAACTCTTTTTTTATGATTTGTAGAGCATAAAACATTAAACTGTCCAAAGTTCAGATTTGATTCGTACTCTGAGGAATCTACTTGCACTCGTCTCCACTTCAGTATAACTTACATTATAACTCAGTAGATCTAACTAATTAACTAAAACGTTGTAAATATGTAGTCAGGATAATTAGGCTTATTGTATATGGTCACCTTTAAAGTTATCAGTAAATGGAAAGACAATATCCGGTGATTTATATTATTTAAAGATCTTTAGAGGATCAAATAACAATAATTAATGCCACCATCAGTTATTAATTGTCAGGCAGTGGGCTTGAACCTGCGTCTACCAAGCCTTAAGCCATCTCTAGAACTCCTGTTCTACCTGTCCCCAGGGTAATACTAAAAGTGGAATAGATTTAACCATGAAAACTTACATAAGCAATGCATTTGATCTGTCATACCACCACTCTGGTTGTGTTTCTGGCTGCAGTTTGGGGAAAAATATGTTTATATTCTTTGTACAGAGTTTCTCGGCTTTCATGAAATACCACCTTGCGGGGCGGTGTGTAGCTCAGCGGGTTGAGCGCCCGCCCCATGTGCAGAGGCTATAGTTCCTCGCTTGCAGCTGGCACAGGTTCGAGTCCCGGCTGCGTGTCATTCCCCGCTCTGTCTGACCCCCTTCCTGTCATCCTACTGTCATATAATCGGTGTATCCCAATTCAGAAGTGCAGGATTGGGGCGGTGTGTGGCGCAGTGGGTTAGCCGCCCACCCCATGTGTGGAGGCTGCAGATCCTCGCCTGCAGTTGTGGTCCAGGTTCGATTCCCGGCCTGTGACCCTTTGCTGCGTGTCATTCCCTTCTCTCTCTCTGATCCCTTTCCTGTCAGACTACTGTCATAGAGGCCACTAGAGGCCAAAAATCCTTTAAAAAAAAAAAAAGAAGTGCAGGATTGGGAGTGCACTCGAGAGCCTGGGCTCAGGAGCCCAAGATTAGGAGGACACTTTGGAGTGAGCTGGGAGAGCGTATTTGGGATGGGACTCGTAGTGAGGGTCGACACTTCCGTTTTATAAAACGTTGGTTGGCGGTGTTTAAAAAATAATGGCGCCAGGCCAGTTGTTGCTGCTTACCTTTTTTTTTAAACACACAAATGATTTGAGGGAGGATGAAGCCTGATTGATTTAAATTAATACTGCTCCGGGGTTACGGGAGGTGCCGATAGTTTCGCCATCCTGTTTGAAACTCTACTGCTCATGCGCGAGCTTCCGAAGCCTGGCGAAATCTGCTCCCCACCACACTTCGAATCTTGGCCGTTTGAAGTGAGTGAGGAAAGGTAGTGCACTCCTCACAAAACAAATTGGGATTGCACTTGAAGACCGTTGATGACGCAGAATGACGCAAATGACGTTTCATTCACTCTGAATCCTGCTCACTGGCCACAACAACCCAAAAAGCCTGAAAAAAAGAAGAAAAAAAACCTTGCGCTACAGTCATTGCTGCACGACTAAAACATGTTTGTCTGGAAGAACTTTGGCAGCTGATGGCTACCGTCCATTCACAACTGTGCTTGGCATTTAGTCATTTCTATGCCTGTCTTTACCACTAGATGTCAGTAAATCTTACACACTGTACCTTTATAATGTAATTATCATTTTATCCTGACCCGCATGTTTTCTTCTGTTTGACCACCAGGTGGTGTCAAAATTCCCAGTCTGCCTGGTGGGTTGCCAGCATTCCATGGTTGTGTCCGCCGAGCAACCATCAACCAGAAACCCACCGTTTTGTCCAAACCGCTCTCTGTCCATGGAGCTGTGGGGACACAGGGGTGTCCACACATATAAAGTCCAACACTGACTTATCCTCACATTCCCAAACTGCAAAAGTACTGGTGGTGGGTGTTATGTAACTGTAGTTATTTTAAAAAAAAATGTATTAATATTTATTATTATTTTGTTCCTCTTTTGGAAAAATGTTTATATTTTCACATTTGTCGTCTTTATATTCCACATTTGTTGTGCTACAGGGTGCTATATCAGTGACAGCTGTCTGCACATAGAGATGCACTGATACAAGCTGTTAAACAGCTTTTAAAACCTGAAATCGGATCTAAAATGTGTAGTATCATAAAACTAAAGGCGGCACAGCTTGATTTTTCGAGATTTTCTTTATAAAAAAGTTCCTGAAACTGCTATATATTCTAGTAAAAGAAGAATACAGCTGTGTGCCATCACCTCTGAAGCTCAGAATGTGAAATATTTCTATTGAGTCGAACACTGTGATACAGAACCAATGTCCTCAGGCAGCAGAGATTAGTGTTGGAGAGCAGAGACACCTGTGGCAAGGACATTTGGGAATATTGGAATTTGGTTTTATGGGAAAAGGGGATGGGAGCTGGACACAGACTGTTTTCAATCTCATTTAGACTTCCCTTTATTTGGCAACGTTCACACTGCAGGTCGTAATGTCTGATTTAGTTTTTTTCCCTTTTTTTTGTGGTTGTCCAACGTTGTCCATGTTTTTATGAAAAAACACAAACATTAGTTGTTTTCCAAATAATGAATGTTAGAGGAATGGGAATTTATTTAAAGAAGAAAATCAGTGTTTAATATATCAGTCTTAAATGTGCTTAAAATGAGCAAAATCTCGTTTTAAATTAAAAATAGTGACATGTAAAGGATTAAAGTAACTGAATAACTACATATTTGGTATTTTTGCTTAGGTGTGAAGTCTAAGAGAATATCACTCTGTAATGTTTTTATAGCAGTTTTGGGGACAGGACCTATTTTGTCCTGTAATGACTTGAACAGGCAGTAAATTAAGGCAACCTTGTAAGTTATTTGAGGCTTTTTTTATTTTTACCTTTGGAGATGTTACCCCAGTTCTTTTGGGTGTTTTAATGAAAGTGTTTCTCCTGATGATCTATTAAAAATGTCCAATTTTTCCAAAAGGTAAACAGGAAAAATGTACTAATCTTTCAGATCATTAGAGGACAAAGAAGTCCCAAGATATTTTCCTCCACTTTTTCTGCTCAAATCACACAATCAGCTTAACTTCTAATCAAAAATACCAAATATGTAATTGTTTAAAATGGTTTAACCTTTTAAATGTCAATTTGATCACAATATTGTTTTCATGAAAGAAAAAAACACAGAATGAGTTTATTTTACATATTACATTCTAGGATGTTATTTAAAGATCCAAATCAATCAAATATCCGTTTTTAAAATGTAAAGTAAAGTGGTGGCAGTCTGATTTGCACCGCTCAGTCTTTAAAAAAAAAAATCAAAAATGGGTCACATATGAAGAAAAACTTTTATAAGGAACACTTTTTCCTGTAGTGTGAATGTAGCCTCAAGCGTAACCAACAAGGCTTTAACAGCTGCTGCATTTTTAATAACCACATCTGGTTGAAGCTAAAAAAATAAATGAATTCAACTTGGGTTATGCCGAATGTTCAACACTGCCATTTCCCACTTTTTCCATCCCTCCATTAACACATCACACTGAAAATGTCTCAGCCGTCTTCTCATGTCCGACTCACAGGGGTTTTGTCTCTAGTTGCTCAGAAATGTAAAAATGTACCAAACAATAATGAAGCTTGTTTGTATATAATCACTTTTTCAAATATTTCAGACAATAAGCTGCCCCTCTCCTGTCACTCCCAGCCCCTTCATATGTTTTTAAATAAAGTTCTTTTTCAATATAAACTGTATATTTGTGTTTGTTTAGTATCCAAAAAAGGAGAAAAAAAGATTGATTCAAGCAGTGATTTATATTTTATTATTTTACTTGAAATCAGGAGTTAATCACAAAAACAGCCTGGAAGTATCAGAACTCACTCAGGCTGACCATCTGTGCTGTAACAACTAAAATAGAAAAGTTAAGGCTGAATCCCGACACAGTCGCCCACTGAGGAAAGAAAACGAAGCAGAGCGGTTACACACTGTCAGACAGGATGACGGTCGCCCTGCGCTTGTCCTGAGTAAGAACGTTGCCTTCGGTGCAGACAAGGGTAAGACAACGCTGAGGATCAGGAGGTAAAGATAAAAAGTAGTGAAAAGGAATCAGATATAGCCGAGACGCAGCATATTGGGCTCTAATCCAGACTCATGTCTTCGTCATCCTCTTTCTTCTCTTTGGAGTCGCCCTTGCTGCTCTGCATGGCTTTGGCAAACGCTTCCACATCTGTCGAGGAGAAAGTCAGTGTTAAGTTGCTGCTTTAGTCACAGGTCACCCCCTCCAGGTATGATATATAATGTAAGGGTAAGACTTGTGGAGGTTGGTTTGGAGAAAAAAAAAAAGGGCAAAAAACCATTTATATTGTTAGTAGGTCATCTGCATCATTGTGTTTGCCTTACCTCCCCTGTTTGCAGCATCCACAGCCTCTGCTGGTAGACCAAACTGACTCATCAGAGGGCCGAGCTGCCCTGAGGCCAAGGCACTGCTGAACATACTCATCGACTACAAGGGCAAGAAGCAACAGTTAGTGGAGTCAGTTCAACACCAAACTGCATTAACAGCCCTCTTTTATATATTAATTGCACCTCATCAGTGAGAAAAAAGTAAACGTTCTTTATGTAACGTCCCTTTTTCCTCATACGGTCGACCAACATACACTTAAACCTTACAGTAACAACAGTGACTGTTCCTCTGGTCATGGGAAGAGCTATCATCTTAGTTTAGCTTTGGAGTGAATAAACTGGAGCATGTCCAAAATAAACATCCTGACTGTTTTCTCATTTGTCTTACCTGCTGGAACTGAGGTGAGTTGAGTGTGTTCTGCAGCTCATCAGCACTTTGAGGTAAACTCTCTCCACTGGGTAGGAAGGGTAGGAGCCTCTGTTGGACCTCAGCATTAGTCAGGATGGGAGCCATCATCTCAGGGGTACAAACACTTGCTAGGTCCACTGCAGGATATGACAAAAAGCCTGTTAAGTGGATTTACATTCTGTTTTATGAAGGTACTACAGTTGCTATCATGACTAACACCTCAACCCCAGCAGCAAGTAATCAGTCACTCACCCGCTGCTCCCTGAGCACCAGCCCCTGCTGGGACGTTCATGGTGGCGAGGATGCTCTGAAGGTCACTAAGTTGGATGGGTTGGTGGGAGGAGGGGCTTCCAACAGGGGCTGGCACCACTGGTGTCTGAGCTGCGGCTGCAAATGAGACGAGTAAGGACATGTCAAAGATAAGCAAGCCCAATTCCTAAAAGTTCAGACGCTCTGTAAAATGAAGACAAACCGAATTAAAATATTTAAAAATTTCATAAACCCATATTTTATTCCCAATAAAACATAAATACATATCAGATGTTGAAACAGAGACATTTTACAATTTCATGGAAAATATTTGCTCAATTTAAATCTGTGCAGAACTTGTGCTCATTATTGCTTTCTACATATTTAATAGATATCTATATTTTTACAATAGATAGACCAGAGGTTAGGGAGGAGACACCTGAGAGCAGAAGCAGGGATGATTAAGAGGGGTCTTCACTGGTAAAGGAGAGATTATAACTTGCTGAGAAAGCAGGAAAAACAGGCAGGGTTCTGGTTTAAAAAACAAAACATAAAAAACCAAACAGAAAACACTGTAAAGAATTAAGATTGAACTGAATAATTTTGCACGCTTCAGTTATTTATTTGTTATAATCCCCCCTTTTTTTTTTAAAGTACCGATAAAATACCGGACCGATAAGGGGCATCGGTAAGAGTAGTAGTATCGATAAATCCTTAACGATACCCATCCCTACAAATGCCCCTCCAGATTTTTTTTAATCATTATTTTCACCAATGCCTTTCCAGCCATTTCTTACTCTGTTCCAAATTTTTGGAGGTGGGCCATCAGATTAAAAATTTGCTCAGATTTTCCATGAAATGATAAATTATTTCAGCAGTTCATCCCAGATTTAATAATCATGTATTTCATTATAAACCTGCCTCGTTCATGACACGAAGGTCACATCCATTGTATGATAACGATAATGTCAACCAGAAAGGATAGACACCACAGAACAATAACTTTACCTGGTGTGGATGGAGTAGAGGAGGGAGCTGAAGCTGCAGGAGGTGCAGGGGTGGTCGGTGCCTGTGTCGAGCTCAGTCTGGGAGCTCCACCCGAGGAAAGGGTGGCTGCTGTGGACTGGCTACGAGAGCTGAGAAAGGGAAGAAACATGAGTAAAACACAGAAAATTCAACATTTGAAATTTAATTGCCTTCTCATAAAATCTAATTCTATATACATCTGTATGTCATTGATATTTAGTATGTTAGCAGTAGTTAAATCTCACCTGGATGAAGAGCTGCTGGTGGCTGGACCTCCACTGCCCAACAGGTTGGCAAGTCCTGGTCCCGCTAGAGCTCCCAAGCCTCCTTAGACAAACATCAGCAAAACACAGGAAACACAAGAAAGAGAACCAACATGGTTAAGAGTTCAGACTCTTTACTTTAAACCTGGATACTATACTTTTTCTGTTAAAAAAACAGACACTTAGCTGGTAGTGTAAATCTGTTTTAGGAAACCATCCAGGAACATTTTGAAAATGTTGGAAAAAAGTGAGCAAATCCAAACTTCTTTTTTTCTTTTCAAACTTACTGGGTTAACTCTAAGAGATGGACTGTAAATGTCAGGAGCAATATCGAGAGATGCTCACCCAGTCCGCCCAACCCTGTTGGTCCAATCAGCTGCATCAGCTGGTTGTGGCTCATGTTTCCCAGCAGGTTTTGGAGCCCTCCCTCTCCTCCAAGGGCAGAGAGTTCATGACCACTGCCACCTCCGCTGCCGGCTGCTCCTGGGATAGGAGGGTTGTTCAAAAACTCGTTCACCTTACGACAGTGCTCTTCATCTTTGTCGGTTTTTGGCTCCTGACGGGCACAAAAGAATTAATCATCACATAATGAAGGCTAAAACTAAAAGAACTAGCACTGAGAGGCAGAAATTTTACTTCTTAAAAGATTTTAGGAAAAAAATCTCATTATAATGATTCTGCGGTAACATCAGGGCGAAAAATTAAAAACTATCTAAATTGAACCATCATTAATCCATTAAAATAAATTTACCTCTATCTATTATTTTTACTGCCTCTCATTTCATTTTCCCACCCAGCCTTAAACATCCATTTGAATGCAAGTAAATGGGAAATTTCTTTTTCAATTCTTCAGTCTTTTACCATTTTAAGAAAATAAAATTGTCCCAACCTGCATCCAGAAGAAGAGCCTTTTGGATCCAGCCTTGAACTTCAACACATACACACGTCCAGTGGTGCACTGGTTCACTCTCTTGAATTCACAATCATCGGGGAAGATTATCAGGTCCTAGGACAGAAAACACACTCAGTTCAGTTTGTTTCTATTTCAAGCAATGTGTGGTTCACTCTGTAAATCCCAAAGCCAAATGTGACAACTGTAAAGATTTAAGTGTTTGTTTGTTTTTTTTTAATATACAAAACCACATCAAAGAATTTCTATGAATTTAAGAAATTATTAACTTAGCATTGCTCACATCATCAACATTCCCCGTGGTCCTATCCTTCCAGCAGAAATGAATCAGGGAATCGTCAGACTGCTGGATGTACACCGTGCCTTTGCGCTTGTCAGGTGTAACGGTGCTCCCCTTCAAGGTCATTTTGCCAGCACGAAACTCCACCAGGTACTTGCTGGAGCTCCCCCTTGAACCACTGACCAAGCTTGGAAATAGAGCTCCTGAAGACATCTTTATAATAAACCCTGATAAAAAAATAAAAAAATAAAAAAAAACATGGAGGATTTAGCTTTACAAGATACTTCTTCTGCAGCATAACTGACATTAGTGTGGCCAGGGAGTAATGAAGGGGAAAATAAACATTATTACAGTACATAAATACTGTAATAATAATAATCGGTGTGTCCAAACCTTTTATTTCTACTGTAAATAAATATGTAATTTATTTACTTTAGACACAGCTTGCCCCCTTACTGCAACAGGGTGCAAAATACCAGATGCATGTCCAAGTTGGCATGTAAATGTTAAGTGATGCACCTAATTTTTCAACATAGGTGAACCTGGCACAAGTATGGAAAAAGATAGTAACTTGCAATGTTAGTGTCTCACTATATCTAGCTAGTATTCAGACTCCTTTATTCATTTTTTTTTTGTCTTTTAAAGTGACTTACAACACATCTAGCCATAGTTTTCCTTCCAGCTACAGTCGGAGCAGGAGATGTTTACATCTGCACCGGTCCCAGACTGAAAATGAATCAGGAATATGTAAAGTTGCCTCTGGCTGATCTACCCCGGCTTATGATCATTAGTGATTACTGATGTAGAAGAAAAACATTTAATGGGTTAAAATGGCTTTGTTGAAACTTGTTAACTTTATTAAAATAAGGCTTGGCACATTAAAGTCCCACTCCGATGAAAATCATGTTTTTCGTGTTGTTAACATGTTCTTGTGGCATTTTCCTAAAGCTAGAGGACATGTCTTGAGAAAATTAAGCTCAAAGTTGCATTTCTGAGTATTTCTGCATTCAAATCGCAGTGAATCCGAAGCAGACCCTAAAAGGCAGCCTAAAACAGACTGGAGTTGTGATGTAACAACTCCACTGGGCGGGCCACAAGCTCCT
>JAPMNP010643903.1:0-11035 GCA_029874935.1 Atherina boyeri | reverse complement strand
TAGATTACATGGATTAATGAATACTTAAGTACAAGTAAAAGTACAGACTTGAAAATCTACTCAAAAGTACAAGTACACCAAAAAACTACAGTAAACTACCTTATTGCAGTAATCTGAGTATTTGTAATTAATAACTTCCACCTCTGTTTTTAACTGGTTTTCTACTGTACATCTGCGTGGCACCACCATGCGCCACTAGAGGGGGAAGCATGCTCTCTCTGCTACCAGCCACCCTATCACCGGAAATCAATACAATGAAAAACAGTGCAGAAATGATAAGAAGGGAAACCACAGGCACTTTTGAGGGAGTGGGGTATTGCTGAGCAAAGGCTTTGACCCTTTCAGTCTACCATTATCACACACGACCTTGCATCTCAACATACGGTAAATGGAAGGAGGAAAATGCACACACTAATTATGCAAGTAGACTCAAGTAAGAGATTACAAGATCACTCAAAGTTCAAGGCAGGTATGTGCAGACTCACTCAGTAGTACATTTGAGTGCTACAGCCGTCCAATACACTCAGTACCTGCATGCATTATTCACTCAAGGATGCTACCAGGGCAGCACTTAAAGTGACAGGAACTGGCTAACCTGCTCTGGACATCATCAGGGTTTAAGCTAAAGTTGATTAAACAGCCCTATACTGAAAACATACCTTGGGGCAGGGCTTTACTTTGTGTTACTCCTACTTCCGCTGTTATTAATCCCCTAAAACATGTCTGAGTTGCTCAAAATAGTCAATTTCAAAGTTGTTACCATGAAAAAAACAACCTCACAGACAATAAAACTGCTTGCATATTTGATAATAATAATAATAATAATAATAAGAAGAAGAAATAATAATGTTAAACAATGCATTTTATTTATAAAGCACAATTGTAGATTTATTAGCATTATCATTTATTATTATTATTATTATTATTATTATTATTATTATTTTTATTATATGTACACCTTTTTGACTTGTTTAGCAAATAAACATGTCTGAGTTGCTCAAAATGGTCAATTTCAAAGTTTTTACCATGAAAAAAGCAAACATCACAGTCATAAAACTGCTTACAGTACATATTTAATAATAATAATAATAATTAATAATAATGATGATAAATCTAAAATTTTCCTTTATAAACAAAATACATTATTATTATTATTATTATTATTATTATATGTACACCTTTTGACTTGTTTAGCAAATATGACAGCTAGGGAGCTATGAATATGAATATATAACACCAACATTCCTGCCGGCCAGCTGCAGCTGCTGCTCCCTGAGCCAAACCCGGTCCAGTTGCTAGCTGCTCGGTGCCTGCTCGTTGATCCAGGCCCAATCTCTACTTCAGGTGGATAGCATCCACTAGGGAAGGGTAATCCTAACATTTTTCCTTTACATACAATGCAATTTATTTATGGTTCTTTATTTTTTTATCGATACCAATACCGATACTGATACATTTTTACCCTTTAAGGAAAATCACATGATTGTACAGTGTGCATTCATATTGTCATCTCAATGAGGATATGAATGAATCTCGTGAAGATAAACATTTTTAAAAAATACTTATAAAATTACAATTAAATATATTAATGAGTAAATAAAAATAAATACGATAAAACAATCTCTTTTAAAAGTTATGATAAAAACGATAAGACAAATTAACACAATAAATCAAATTTCTTTAACTGAAATAACACGGTGCTCAAGAACTTGCATTAAACCAGTAAAATGCTCCAACACATCACAACTAACACTTGCACCATCAGCATCATCATGATATCACGATATCTGATAGGCCATCATTATCATGTGACATGGAAGGAAAACGCCGGGACTGGTTTTCACAAGTGTTTCTTTTGCTTTAAACTTTCAGAAAGGAAAACAAATGGTAGGTTTCATATTACCACCGAGATTTTGTGATATTGAATCTTATATTTTGACTGGCAGATATTTAAGTATTGGCACCCTGTTCTGCAGCGCCCACCACACCGACAGACTGATGGCCTCTGCTAGCTCCAGGCTAACAATTCCCCGTGGACTCTGGTTTCTTATTTCATAGTTTCCTACAACTTATGCAAAATAAGTGCACAGCCCCATCATGCAAGTAGTTGTGACCGTTTTCTATATGATTGGCTCCTAGAAGATCAGTTCCTCCAATCATCTATAGATCTTCTATGTGGACTGTCTGACTTTGACTTTGCGAGACCTTGGGTAGTACTCTGCGAATTCAAAGCAGCAATCCCCTTCAGCACTGATTGCTGATTTTACTCCTGACATGTCTTGTAATATAAAACATCTTATGACCATGTTAACCTTTAGAAGAGGAGGACTTTAAAGGGACACACCACCATTTGAGTAAATATGCTCATTTTCCACGTCCCCTCGAGTTAAACAATTGAGTTTTACCTATCCCCTGTTCATCCAGACGTTCTCTGAGTCTGGCGACCCCATTTGAGGTCGCCAGACTTAGACTTTTTTGTTTTGTTTTTATTTTTTATTTTTTATTCAAATGTTATTCAACTGCTTTACAAGCGTTTTAACATGGCCAACAAAATTTTATCTGCACAAATGTAAATACTCTGGACAAAAGCATATGTTTGTTGCATATGTAAACAAGTTTAAAGAGGCTACATGCAAGGTTTTCCCCTAAATTAACATAACAGTAACCTTTTTATGTGACCATTTATGACTCAAGCATCTTCTGATGAGCATACTGACACCTTGTCGGCTCGCCGCGGGTGCGCCCATAAGTCTGGAGACAATTTTTCCTTGTTTCTATCAGGTACAAATTTTCGCATGATAGAATGTATGTTGCCTCTTTTTTTTTTAAATATTTTTATCCTGCGTTTTTTTTCCCCATTTTATCACCCGGTGCTCCTACCTACTACAGTCCTGGGCATTGCTCTCCCTCTCTCAACCCCTGGAGGGCCCTGCACTGAAGCTCAAGCCTCCTTTTTAGCTTGAGGAGTGAGCAGAACCTTCTTTTTACCCGACGGGGCAGGGTTTCCCCGGCTGGATGTAGCGCGTGGAAGGATCACGTTCTTCCAGCCGGATCCTCCCCACCCCCTCGGGCTCCCCCACCAGCCAGGGGGCGGCAGTGTACAGATCATGACTGGTGCATGTTTTTGTGAGAGTAGCTCACATTAGCTACCCAAGGGAACACAGAGAGAACATGCAAACTCCACTCAGAAAGGCCCTTTCGCCAACCCCACCCAGGGTGTGGGTGCTGATGATGCGGAGGGTATGTAGCCTCTTTAAAGCTTACATGAACGAATATATGGTCTTGTCTCAATAAGAAAGCTGTAAAAACTAAATATTTATTTGAACTGCGGTTTATGCAATGTCTAAGACAGAATCACACTCAGACTTTGTGGCTTTTGCTTAGCAAAAAACACTGAATCGGCTTAGACCGTTAGTGTCAAATGTTAGGTGCTAATGGTCTAATCCGATTCAATGATTCATGCTAAGCTAAAGCCATAAATGGGATCCCCCAGACTCAGGGAACGGCTGGATGGACAGGGGAAAGGTAAAAACTTAATGGTTTAACTCTAGGGGAGGTGGAAAATGAGTATATTTATGGTGGTGTATCCCATTTAACTGCAATCACAACCTCCATCAGTCTCCAAAATCATTTACAGAGCAAAATCCAGAGGGAATCTGAATCTTGGGAGGCCAAAATCATCATTGTGTTCTGTGTAGAGCAGATTTGACCCACATACTGCAGAAGAACACGCCTCAGTGCAGAAATATGGTACATTAATGAGGTTTTTGTTGCCTTCCTTATTCACAAGTTGCTCGTCAGAGTGTAGAAACATCCTGTATGCTAATGATATGCTGTGCTGGCACGTTGCGTTCTTCAGGGAATCCATGCTGTGCACAGATCACCAGCTGCATCGACGTGTGCTAACCTGTATCTGCCTGCGATTCATCCACACACACCCCGTTTCTAATGTAATATTTGAGTTATTAGTGTGAAGTGTTTTGCCCGGTGAGGGTGTCTCCTGTGTGTTTGGAAGCCACTTGTGATACTCTGCAACAGTGTCTGATGAGATGGGTGTGTCTCTGAGTGCCAGCTCTCTAATATTCAGACCTGCCTGCAATCAAGACTAATGTGTTGTGCAAGAGTTCGGAGCAGGTATGAGACTCCCGACTGGAGGCCAGGTTTTGGAGGATTGACCGAGCTCCAGCCCTTTTGTGCTATGACCGCCCCAGCTGGACTGCGAGCTATGCGGAAAAAAACAATGAGATAAATAACACGGGAACTGTGCGCCGGGGTACACAGCCCTGCCTCTTCCTGTCTCCGCTGCCGCTTACCACTGCCTGGGAGAAAAAAAACACCTTCCTCTCTTTGTTGCAGTCGGCTGACCGTGCCAACCCGTCCATCAGCCTCAAGTCAGCAGGCACTGAACGGCCCCGTACACACCCTCCACATCCTCCTCTATTCCACGCTTTTTGTACAGTAGCACACACACACCTGGATGCATTCTCTATATACATAATGTTGTAAACACAACTCCAACTACAGCATGTTTAACGCCATCTCAGTCTGACCAGATATTTGATTATCCCTGCTAATATAAACGGGAATAAATGAACCTCCAGTTATGAATCAACAAAACAAATAGCACTGTTCAAGAGCAGGCGCCACCTAGCAACAAGATAAAGATGCTAATTTATTCAGCTTGCATCCTTGCAAGCCACGAGATGACTATAGTCTGGAGATCAGTGTGCTTCAGAGGAGCACAAACAAAGCTTCTTTCAGAGTAGTAAAGAATTGCTTTTGCTCCTGTCAGGTTTGTCAAATTTGTGCGATACTTTTTCCAAAATGAGCTCAAAGAATAAAAAGTTCACAATGTAGCATTTTGAGAGGGGGGGGGCAAGTGCACCAGAGGCTTGACATGAAAAGAAGCCCATCAGGAATAGACCAGTACACAAAAGCCCGGCTCATGTAGACAGGGGCAGGCGGCTACTGGGAGCTGAGCATGCAGTGCAGCAGACAGGCAGACAGGCGGCATGCCCACCCAGACTGTCTCTGATGAAAAGCTCTGCTCTGGAGAGGAGCACGGCACACGGAAACAAAAGCTTTTTAGAGCCACAAAAACCCCTATTTTACAATATAATTTCAACACAGAGAAACATACAACTTAATTGGAAACCATCATATTTGATTCAAGCATGTCTGATTTTAGCTGTTCCAGACTGAAGTTGCTGACAGGTGCTCATTCTAAATCGATCTGCCAGAAATATGACTTTTTAGATATAGGGTATTAAAAAAAGAAAAACAATAAAATATGCATCTTATCTGAATACTAATAAGATGATTTGAAATCAATCAACAGGTCTAAAATGTTTTGTTGTGAAGTCCTGAGGCAACAGTGACACAGAGGGCAGACAATGCAGGCAACTTGATGCATGTGGTGCAGCGCAAGTCCACCGTTAAAGTGTGAGAGTGTGTGCAGTCGAGCATGGAGAATGGAAGAAAACAGTTTGAACATTAGAGAAAGGGGTGAAGGGGCCTGGGGGGAGGGCAACAGACAACTGGGGAAAAACTCGGACAAGAGAGTAGGGTGACTTGGAAGAGGTGACATCATCCTTAATTTGAATAATCCCCCAGCCTGGGAGGTGATTGGCTGTTTTGCAGAGAAAGAAGAGTTACTCTGCTATTCGCTATTCACCCCTTTCAATTTTGGCATGGCGCGCTGTCTGGTAAATGCTCCGTTCAAGGACACACAGCAAGCTCAAATGTTCTGAGCAGGGCACAAAAAATGCTTATTGGAAATCCTTCTCTGCCACAAAACCATGCACATTTCATAGGTTTATTCTTATTCTTAACATGTTTATCTTGTTACAAGTTTTTTTTTCTTTAAATGACCTCAGCGTGTGAGGATGTACTAGATGTGTGACATGACAACACACTAACCCTAACTAAGATCAGACTTAATTACCATTATGCAAATTGTAGTAATTCTATTTGAATAAACAAAATTTGGCTGTATGCCCACCTGTGGGTGCGGCTGGAGATAACCTGTAATGGCTTACGATACACTTTATCAAAAACTATCTTTGTCATGCTTTTAGTATAGATCCGAATTGGCTGCCAACTGTCATCAATATTGTGCAATATTATGTTGCTGGCTTTGTTTTGCCAAGGGAATGCTTTATGGATATGAAGAAAATTAAGCTTTGTGATTATAAAGCTCCCCTTGATACTTAGGAATGATTCTTTGTTGCTTAATTTGTCTATTGCTGAATGACATATGCGTGCTGAAAGTGAACACAGGAGAAAATGGAAATAAAGAAAAGAAGAAAAAGGAGACAAAGATACAAAATATAATCTTAACCCGATCCCTAACTTTTCCATCAAACATTAACAGAAAAAAACGTACAGCCTCTGCATGAAAACAAAGCAAAGAACCATAAGGAACATCTACAGGAAAAAAAAGACGAGTGACAATCACAACATCAGCGAGAATTATATGAAAAAATAACTGTGTTTGTGTTGAAATATTTAAAAAATGTTACTATGTAAAGATCACCAGTTAATTATTTAATTAGCTTATGAAGCTAGTTTTATCATTATAATGGTTTAGGGTTATCATCATCATCATCATCATCATCATGATACAAGTATTGTTTTGTCATGACAATAGATAAATCTATGTTATTATCTTGAGATAACTGCATAGTGTGTTTTCCAAATAAACACTGGGATACTGTTGCTACTGGTTTTGTTGGTTAAATTCTTTGGGAATTAATGACATTAGGTGTGAAAATAGGAGTTACTCATGTTTAGCTTTATAATGTGGTGATTATGAAAGATTTCTTGAGATAATGGTATAAATTTACTTATGCAAAAACAAGCTTTGCTAGCAAAATTAACTGATTCCCTTCAACAAATGTGCTTTTTGTTCTGAACAAACCCATTTACTGTTAAATAAAATGTCATAAACATGAAATAACCTAGCACATAACCTAAATATAACAATAAAAAACCTGTCATTTATTGGATTTTGTTATGTTTGAATTGTAAAACATAGTCCTCATGCTAAGCTAACCTTAACAGCCTGTAGCTATCCAATTCTTGGCTTCAAGGAATTGTAATGGTTATTAGCCATTTTCACCCAAAATGTTGAGTCCTTCCTTTTCATTGTCAGTCAAATGTGGTTTGGGATTTCAGTATCAGGAAATGTCTTTAATTAACATTTTTCAACTGTGGTTGTTCTTTACATATAGCCTATGGTGGTCATTTATGGAGTCACATAATTTTTTGTTCATTAATCAAAAGTGGAAAACCTAGAAAATACACTATATTTAAACAGAAATTGGCAATGTCTGTAATATCTAGTCACCTTTGGGTAAGTTAAAATGTTTGTGTTAAAATATGTCTATGTAATTACTGGTTTATCACGGAGCAATACTAATTCCGACATTCCCCGACGTTCCTGAAGGCAGCGGCAGCCCTCTCCTCCGCCTGTCCATCCATCCGTTCACCGGTCTACTATCGTGTGTGAGTGTGTATGTGAGTGTAGTGAAGTGAAGCGTCATTCTCCTCCTTTCTTCCTTCCAGGGTGCGCGCATCACTTGTGAAAAACGGCGCTCAAGATCCACAAGTTTATCTGTCCTCTCAGCTCGAATCCCTCCGCCTTCCCAACACTCTTTTCCTTTCCTCCCAGTTTCGTTTTCACCTTTATCCTCACTTTCTTCTTGTTCCGACTCGGAGGATCCAGCCGTGGTGGACTGGCTAACACTGGGCGTAGCTGGGGAGGATTTTGCTAGCTCGCCTCTGCAAGACTGGTAAGGTCGAGATTGTTTTAGCTTTAGCTAGCATGCTAACGTTTGGGACCAACTGCTACTTAGCTCATTAACGTTAATATAAAAAAAACGGAATTCTAAGAATTAACGTCACGTATGTCGGCAGTTACAGACGTGACAGTCTCGGTTGCACTTCCACTGTCATTACTTGTGTTTTACTAATTTAGGACTATAAAATGCTTTAAAATGTGTTTTTGTCATTGTTGGAATAATTTTTTTTTGTTTAACAGGTAGTAGGTAATGTAAATAAGGTTTAGTTTTAAGTGTCATGTCATCTTTTTGTCGTTGAGCCGCTCCGTTTGAGTGAACGTGATTCCCGTGAAAGGGGGTTGGTGGGGCGGTGGCAGGCTGCATGGTCGTTCAAGCGCTCTACAGACCTGTTAGCCTAAACTCACATCAACAATTTATTTAATTGAATGTGCCCTTGTTACCCCTTAGGGAACGTGGCCCCCCTCTCATGGTGTGGCCATTTTGTCTTGCTTTTTCACCCTAAACTTTCTCCTCTTCTTCTAGTCTCCCCTCCTCCATCCTCCATCGTGGATTCCCATTGTTCTGTGATGGCAAAGTAGTGTGAGAGCTGAGAAATGTTTCTGTCGCTCCGGGAGGAGAAGATGATAATTTTTCCAGCAGAACAATTCGCAGATGCTCACTTGGTCTTTCGCTTTCACTTTATGAAATGTATCTTTGGGGGTGTTTTTTAGCATGTTAAAGCAATTGCTTGTTCACATGCTAAAGGGAGAGTTTTTTTTAAAGCTGTGAGTTGTGCACAGCTGGCATGTAATCAGAGCTGATTAATGTCAACACCCCCCATCCCAAAAGTGATCAGCTATTGTGGTTTAAGGCTGGAGGGGTTCACTTTACTCTTTTTGCTGCAGAAGACAGATTATATTTCTGACAGAAGAACAATGGGGAGGAGAAGACACAATTAGGACAAAAAGCCTGGCCCCAAAAATCACCCAACAGCTGCAAACACGAAGCATTTAAAATCTTTAAAATCTTAATCCTTTTCTCACAAATCCATCCTCTTCCCATGAGGTGGCACAGGCGGCAACATAAATTATCTTAAGCCTTTTTCGGTCTCAGTGGGATTGGGCTGACCAATAACACACAGTGGTTCACCATGATGTTGATGTCATCCTAAAGTAAATGGCATCCCAGGGCAACGAATATGAGCACTTTTAAAGGCTGGCTTGGAGGTACTCCAGCACTCTTAAGTCAGAGGGGGGCAAACCCAACAGCAAGTTCCTCTCCACCCCACCCCTCCCCNNNNGTGCATGGATGAGCGAATGGCTGACTCACAGTGTCGGTGGATGAGGCAGGGAAATGACAAGCCTAATGTAATCATGTGAAATTAAATTTGGCTGCCATTAAAAGGCACACTCTGTTTTGATTAAGTTATTTGAGTAGGACTTTGAAAGATTATTAGTTGGAAGACTTGGGTTATGACCAGAGGCGTTCTGTGCGAGGAGACTATTTGTCAGAAATTAAACCTGAAAAATGAAGCAGGTCGTTGTAATTGACAAAAAAAAGAAAGAAAAATGGGCATACAGGGATTTCTATTTTATTGGGTTTGGAAAAAACACTAAAAATGAGGCAAAATATTATTTTTATAGTGGAATAGAGTCGAGTTGGATCTTTTCCTTACTGTTAGGTTTTTTTTTCATATCAAGGTGCATCTCTTTGTCTTTGTCAGAAGAGCTAAAGTGTCTGCTTTAGACACAGTGGGAGCACATTGCCAGGGTAGACATGCTCCCCATTCCAGATATAATTGGAAAAAAATAGGCTGCTACTTCTGAAATACCAATTGAATCAATCAAATTATTCCTCACATTAATTAGAAAACTAATTAAATTGTGTTTAAATCTCTAACTTAATTTATAACTAGGTTAATATAATATTATGGAAATGTGATATAATTGTTGACTGTTATATTAATATAACTTGTAATATCCAAGTCAATACTTAAATATTACATTTTAAATTGGGTTTATTGAATAGGACCGCATGTCTTTGGACTATTCATAACAGGGGTTGAAGTCACAAGTTTGATTCCAATCAAATATATCGATTCAGTGGATAACAACAGCGTTTGCAGTTATCTCATATTCTGCCATGATGGGATTTTGATTCGATTCAGGAGCCAGTGATCAATATGAGACGATATCACATGGGGGTTTAAAAGCAATCACTTCCATTCATACCAAATTAAAAAAAACAACTCAAATGTATCAAATACTAGTTTCTTCCTGAGCTCGATCAGACATTTAAATGAAGAGCAACCTGTTCTTTAAAAAACTGACCGTACTGCTTTTTTTATGTTGAGCTTTAAAATGTTCACATACTGTTAAAGAAAACTGAAAGAATGAATTTCTATTTATAGACAATAAATTAGGGTATAGTGTAAACTTTAGTCCCATTGAGAGTCGCAAACCAACTTAGTTGTAAGTTGTAAGCTGACTTTATCATAGTTACACACTACACCTTTGGATATCCACATTTTACTCATCAAATTTTGTAAAAGAAATTTGGTTCTTAGACCAAAGTAGAGATTATTAATTCTGCATTATTTGGGGAAAATCTTACAAACGACTAGTGTATCAATGTCAAATCAACATTTTGAATTGATGTTAATCATTTAATCGATGTTACACCTTAATCAATACTGTTTATGTTGATATTGCGATATTAGATTATTTTTATATTGTATTCAGCTTTGATTATAACTTAATTAGCTTGCAAGTTCACAAATGTATTTTATTTCTTCTGCTCAAAATTTAAATTTTGGTCATGTAGGGGCATAAAGTTGAGTTTTGGTCGGCTGCAACAGTTTCCTGTTATTATGACATTTATCTTTGTCATTGTTTAATTATTTTGATTAGACGCAATTACTCTTTAAATGCAGTAAATGCAGAGTCGACTCATCAGTCATGTACACATGTGGAACATTTGGTAGCTATAACTGGGATAACTTGCCCTTTTGTTGATGTGCCATGAAAAAAATGGAACATCTTTGAGCCAGTTGGGGCTGGTTTTCAGTGATCATGCCTCTTCAAAGTTGTTGCAGTGTGTCTTCAAACGGAGTGACCTTCGAAGGTTTTATTTTAGGCCAATTTAAATTCTAATGACCTATTTTGCCCCGAGCTGGCCTCCTGACCTGTGCTTTAGCCCGGGAAAGGGAGCTGATTGTTGCATTAATAGACCTGTGTGTCAGCTTGCCCTTACCC
>JAPMNP010643894.1:0-19997 GCA_029874935.1 Atherina boyeri | reverse complement strand
ATATATAATATAATATTTAATGAGAATAAAGTCTTATTATTCATAATATAGCAGAATGAAACCTACTTAAAATTAAACAATTAATTTAATTGTTGCTATATGCTTATACATTAATTTTCTATATCATCCATCCATCCACTATCTGTACCGCTTATCCAATTTAGAGTTGTGGGGGGCTTAAGCCTATTCCAGTTATTCACAGAATAGACCCTGGACATGTCACCAGTCTGGTGCAGGGCCAACAACACAGAGGGACAAACAACCATTCACACTCACTCCTAGGGAGAATTTAGAGTGGCCAATTTATCTAACATGCATGTCTTTGGGCATTGGAGGAAAGCCGGAGAACCCGGAGAGAAGCCATGCATACACGGGGAGAACATGCAAACTCTACACACAAAGGTCCCTGTTCGAAGCCCTACGAGGCTTGAATAAGCAACCTTCTTACTGTGAGGCTGTGGTGCAACCACCCCACCACCGTGCAGCCCTGTATGCTTAAAAACCCTTAATTGAATATTAAAAAGTCCTTTAACCTTGAAATAATTGTACGTATTTCTCATTCATGCAAACCCTCGTACAGTGTACACTCTGGATATGCAGAGCTTTTCTTCTGGGTCCAGCCCCTCAGCACATGGGGGACACAGGGATGGAGCCAGTTGACCATAATTTAATTTCCTAAACTACTTCAGCCTGTCATAATGGGGTAAAGGTCAAAGTGTCATCAAAAGACTTAAGTAGGGTTAATGTAGGTTAGCATATTTACATTCCACCGTGTCTATTCCTCCTGTTCACACTGACTATATAGAGATGTTGGACTGACGTGACAAAATCCTCTGTCCTTATTTTTCTTGTCTCAATGTGTTTTTGTGCTTGGCTGGTGTCAATATAATAAAAAGCTGGAAAGCCTAACACTAAAGTACAAGGACAGTCTGGCAGAGAACACAAGAAACCACAACAAATGAATACTCAGGTGAGTGATGACCAACAGAAAACAGGTCTGAGGTCATAATTGAAACACAAAACATGTGTGAAGCAAACACAGAAGGTAAACAGGAATTAAAGATAGCACAGGAGATGAATGCAAAGTTGAATTAAGTGTGAGGAAAAAAAGATTGATCAAGTTTAATATGTGCATCTCTGAAATGCATTTAAGTGGGACTGAGCTGCCACTTGAAAACCTGCAATCCTCCTTACTGTAAATTGGGATAAGACACGGAGCATGCTCAGAGGTTCCAGCTGTGGCACCTCAACAGAAAACAGAGCTCCCATTGTGTGCTGCTGTAACCCAACGCAGTGGCTCAGATTAAAGGCTGTGGTACTGCAAAGTCTCTACGGACACAAATATAAACAGTGAGCCACTACAAAGGCGAGGGGGCAGCTGGGCCTCCAGTTTAATGTAGTTTATACTGCAATGGCTACCTTTATTATAAAAAACAGTCAATCTGATCTATTACTCAGGAATTAAAGACATATTTGAGAGGACTTGGAGAGAAAAGAGAAAAATCTATAGTTTACATTCAAATAAAAAAGACAACCATATGATGATTCAATTGTCTTAACATAATTAATTCACTGCCATTCTCTGTTTAATATGATTGTAAATCATGCTTCTGCAACTGGTCAACAAAAAAAGTAAGAATGAAAGTAACATTAAAAAGATCCATCTAAATATCGGGGATTTGATAGTTTATGAGTTATTTAGATTGATCAGATATTTCTGCATAAATGTGATCTAAATTTTCACACAAGACTTACACGTAAAGAGAATCCAGAAAACAAGCCAACTCTTACTTGATTATTTATTGAAAAAAAAGATCCTTTATTACTTAGGCTATACTGTATGTGAATGTGATAAGTAGCTTCACCTCTTTTAGTATCTCACAGAGATGGTGGGATTTTTATCCCATTCCTCTAGATAGGCTTCAACTCTGGAGAACTTGGCGGTGCGCTTTCATAAACTTCAGGTACATTTACACCTTTAGCAAAATTTCTGTTAGATTAAAGTCAATTGTCTGACTTAACCTCTCCAAAACAACTTAAAGGGACATTGTGTAAGAATTACTGCCATCTAATGTTGAATTTGTGTATTGAATAAAAACAAATAATACACTTTTGTATGTCACCATTTCGAACACATAATGCAACAACGGTAGCCGCCCTTTATTTTACGATACTGATGAAATCACGTCATCCGTTACTGCAGGGAGTTGATTACTATTATCTAGATTATTGGCCCTGTATGCTCAAAACAACAACAACAAACAAACATGCAAGTTCACCAATGGCGTTGTTGACTCTATCCAACAGAGATGGTATTGTGGCTTCAACAAGTCATCTCCATGCTGAGTATTTGTTCTGCTCTGCCATTGGAGTTTCAAGATGGCAGACTGTCATGGTGCTTCCCTACCGGCTAACCTGCCCTATGTATAAACAAGTCTAAAATGTGTCATATTATTAGCAGAGGTCATAATACACCAATGAAAACACATATATAAATGCAAACAACGATTTTGGCCAGTAAACAACAGAAAATGTTACACAATGTCCCTTTAAAAAAGAAAAGAAAAAAAAACTTTGATACAACCGCATTTGTAGTTTCAGTTATCCTCTTGTTGCAAGACCCACTTTTACCTGAGAACCAGTTCAGACCTTTTTCCTCATGTTTTCATCTGCCATACCAACCTTGCCCAAATGCTACAAACCAGATCAGAACCATGATACCACCACCACCATGCTTCATAGCTGAAAATAATGTTCATCAGCTGGAACATTGTGTTTCCCTTTCTTCAAACATAATGATTCACATGTAATAAAAAAGGCATGCATGCCATTATTCAGTGTTCTCCTGATGATGGATCCATGAAAATGGACATTCAACAATGCAATACTTTTAGTTGCTTGGAAGAAAATCTAGGTTTCTATATATGGAGCCTAATATTCTAATATAAATTGGATAATTTACTCCAATAAATAAACAAACTCAAACATGATATTTGTTTAACTGCAGTCCCTTTACCAACTTTTTTGAATTGCTCAAAAAACAGCATACATTGAGGTCATATTCAAGCACATAGTGAATGCTAAAGCATTACAGACATTCAAGCATCACTGTCACCTGAGGCTCTCATTAATTAATGAGGGACATTTTAAATTATTCTTTATTCTGTTTTACACTAATTCATAGAAAAGAGAAATGTCACATTTATCTTGGATGATTGTTATTTTGCTTTTGAGGTTTATTTCACAACTTATGGGGACCTCTTTGAGAAGAGAGTTGAGGATCATTTACAGCACCTGCAGCTTCAGTGACAGGCTGTAATCTCTTCATTATTACAAGGCATACTGGATGTTATTCATCACTGATGAGTGTTGCTGGTTTAGTTATGCTCCTCACTGTATAACTGTATAAGAACATTCACACTACAAACAGTAGCCTACACAGGAACGATATTCACTCACTGCAAATGTTCATTTTGTTCACGTATCTGTTCAGCAAAATTATGAGACTTTTTTCATTTCTGATGGTAGCCTACACAAGTCATCATCTCAATAACAGACTTCATTCAAGTTAGCTTATTATCCACTAGATGCCGCTGTAGGTTTTTAAAGTCATGCAGTTACAAATTGTATGCAGAGTTCAGATAATTAGAGTAACTTGGAGTCAAAGAGGAACATAAGTGTAAATGATTCCCAAAAGCTATTGAATAATTGATACAAGTATTGGGTGGTGGGAAAATTAATCTATGTAGGCTACATTTGAGAACTTTCAGTGTAGCTTGTTATTTTTCCTCATAAACTTAAAATATTTCTGAAACATTTCAGTAGATTGTGTTGGCCCAACAGTGTTTTTTTTTGTAGGCTATTTCTAAAAAAAAATAAAACCAACTAAAATGACGCTGGCAACCCTTGTAGGCTAATTTTTATCCCAGAAAAATGTCGATGAAAATGCTCTTTTTAAAATTATGAGCTCATTAGACAGAATGACTAATTGTTTAGCTGGTCAGACTTCTAACTAAATTAGCCTACTTTCAACTGGTTTCAAGACTTCTGAAAAGTCACGCTGAATCAAACCGAGCCGGTCCAATTATGTCGGGCCTAGGAGAAATGTACTGTCAGGTCTAATATCTGCTCCTGGACCAGCCGGGTTTCAGTTTTGAGTAGGTGGGCGGGTTTGTGCGCTTGTTTCAGGAGGGCGGAGCGGGCGGAGGGTCGGACGTCCTTCTGGAACAGCTCTCTCTCACACTCGGGAGACAACACAGGAGCAAATAAGTTAGCCAAGTGTGGCGCGGGACACTCTGCTAAAGAGTTTAATTCACTCTAAACAAACGTTTCAAACCTGCGACAAGTGAACGAGAAAGAGAAACGACGCTGGTGAGTAAAAGCACTAACTGTCTGCGCGTGAGTCTTCACAGCTGTTTGATAGCCGATGAACACAAACAGCAGGACGAAATTAAACTTTTATCACAACGCGGGGCAGATTCACTTGCTACTGCCTTTTAATTAGTGGCTTGTTGAAGTAAGACAAGTGAGAGGGAGGCTAAGTCCTAACTTTTTCCAGCAAATCTCAGGCTGGGGGGCGCGTTTCCACCTGTTGCACTGAGCATCAAAATGCCTGAAACTGCGTCAAATCCAACCAGTTTCTCCAAATGAGCTAACAAGCTACGGTGAGACTTCAGCCTTAAGCCCCGCTTTTTAACTCCACATGTTGTAACAGATTTTAAATTATGTTTTTGTTACTTCTGTCCCCTTCCAAACCTGACGCTAAGATTAATCTTAAGTAACTTTTTCACATTTTCCCACAGTGTAAATCTGGGCTGTCTGGATTGATTTACGTTAGTTCACCTTTTAACTGTACATTCAATTTGTCAATGTTTGCCCCAGACTGCTCTTGTCTACGGTGGCCCGCAGGTGCAAAACAAGGGAAACCCAGCACACAACATTGCACGAAACACAGATTTTTGGAAAGTGTGAGAACAGATAGGCAGCGTTTCACAAAACAATATATTGCTTTCTTTAGTTTTAAATGTATTTTGTGAAACTTTTTAAGAATCTGTTCACAAAGTGTCATAATTCTCTGTGACACATGAATATAATCAGCTCACAATAGTAGATAAAAATCAACACTTAAATCATTGCAGTCTTCCATCTGCACAGATCAAAGCTTCGGCCTTGACATCCCAGCCAGCGCTCTGAGCTGACCTCTCAGCTTTGCAGCACTGGGGTCAGTGAAGGCAGCAGGGACGCTTGGCAGTGATTTTGTCCCATTTGCAATGAAAAGCAATGAGAGAGAGAGAGAGAGAAAACGTTACACTTATTGGAGCACTCCTGTATTAAACACATGTAACAGTGAGCATAAAAGGGGATATTGTGTTGTCTTTTAGCTTTAATCTGTCCTCGACATCACTCTTGAATGGGATGCTTCACTTTGCTTGCATACCTTTTTTCCTCCCTCCTGTGAAGACTGAAATGTTAGCCTGACTAATTCTGGATAATTGAAGCTTCAATACCAACCAGTCACAATGTAACTCATTGACTTATGAAAACCAATTGGAGCTGAATCATACTCATGTTGTGCAAGGAGTGGCTGACATAGGGATTTTTTTGTTTTGTTTTTTGTTTTGCTTTGTTTTATGGCTGCTGAAGAAAAGGATTAAAAAAATGATCATTTCATGAAACAAAATGTCACTCTAGAGAAGGCTGAATTGCCTGATGTTTAATGGGTGTGGTGGTTGTTTGGGCTGCAGTTTATATAGTAATCTATCATTACAAGCAAAATAATCTAGTGTCTTTCCTACCTAATACTTACCATCTTTTTGGCTCAACCTGGTGTGGGGAATTCCTGAAATCCTTTGCCATATGAAATAGCCAGACTTAAATGTGTCTTTTTGATTAATCCAGCACACAGAGTACAGGGAAAATCTGTGTACTCCATCATATTATACATTGATGAAAACAAAACAAAACAAAACAAAGCATCCAATGCTGTTATTTTGCCTAGAGTAGCTGAATGCAAACAAAGACAAAGAGTACAGCAATATCTGTATGTTTTGTCAGTTTGGAAATGTCCTTATCGGGCAGCTCTACATGAGGCGACACATGCTTTTTTTTTAAACAGGTCACTGCTTTTCTTTTGTAATGTCTTGACCTATCTGATGCTGAAGTGATATATCTGCCTTTGCCTTTGGTGTCAGTCTTATCAGTGTCCTTCCTCTAGGCCCACCTTGTTCCATCTTTGTATTGTAACATCAGGTAGAAAGGGACGCTGTCAGTAAGACAAACAGTGACCTGCTGAAACTGGGGTATTGTCCAGTAGAGCACATGGTGACTGCTGATGGCTTTGTTTTTACTGGCTTCTTGGTTACAAATATATCTCAAGAACTTTGAGTAGCTACCTTTGATATTTGTACACAGATTAGTAATTATTACCATTTTTTTCCTTTGTTTTTTATCATTTGGCAGGAAATCTGTCAACCAATAACTGTTTATCATAAATGTAAAGCTGAATACCATTTTGATGTCCTCTGTTTTAATGGTATCTCCCAAGAATTAGGGCTGCAAATGTAAATAGCAAGGAACAGTTTTTCTATTTACACGCTGTAGCGTACAAATCACAGGTTATTCTCAGGTCTAACTGACTCACAGTGATGTAATCCTTATGTTGATACCTTTTATCTTTAACTGTTTAGCCTGTGGTCTTTGTAACTCACAGCACATAGTTATGCTGTTCTGTCATTCTTCTTATTCACCCTCCTGCAAAAAAACTAAACAAACCAACCAAAAAAAATCCCAGGCCCCTCTAAAGAGTATATGGTCATTTTTGCTGAAAAGAATATAGCAGGCGTTGAGTCTGATCTTTGGAAATATTATGGTTTCTGAGATGTTACCGTCTAAAGAGAACTTTTGTGTCATGGTTCATTTGACCAGAGCATATTAGCAGAGCAGTCTCATAGAGAATATCCCTGTGGAGAAAAAACAAAATGCCTGGAATGCAAAATAAGAGAAGAAAAAGAAAGTGATAGAAAGGCATAGTTAAATGCAACAAAGCTTTAATTTTTGGATGAATGAGGAACCTTTGCTGTCATTATTGAATAATGTAGTGTCTCATCTTTGACTAACTCAGCTGGTCTAATCTTTGCTTGCATAGGTGAGCCACCTGATCCAGGGAGAGGGATTTATTTTCCTTCCACATTCCTTATGGAGTCCTACAGAGTGACTGACATTCCTAACAGTGGACCACAGCGGGGCTATACTCAGCCGTCCCGCCCCTCCAGGCCCCATAGTAATGGAGCTGGTACTTATGGTCTCAGCATCAGAGTCCAGGGTATAGATGGACACCCCTATGTTGTTCTTAACAACCAGGAAAGGGGTCCTCAGCCTTATGTTGACCCTAACAGTAATGGGTACATCGACACAGAAATCTCCTTTATTGAGAACTACCAGGAGTATGACTTTAGAGGAGGCAAAGATGGTGGATCTAACAGCCCCTTCATGGAGTACAGGACACAGAAGATGGTGAATCACACTGGTCCTCAGAATGGTGTTACTGAATCACAAGGAAAGAAACCATCCACCCTTCTGAATTATCAGAAGCATCCTGAGATCCTACAGCCATATGATCCAGAGACCAACACCCTAAACCTTGAAGGTTTCCACAGCCTCCCTTCAAGGCCTCTGCCTCAGGTTGAGATAGAGAACCCATATCAGAGTGTCCAAACAGCTGTAAATGTCCCCTCCCGTGGTAGGTCATTGAGCCTGGACAGGAACAAAGATCCCATGCAGCCAGAGAAAAGGCAGCCTTCCCCGAGCCCGAAGCCATCTGACATTGAGACCCCTCTTCCTAAACTGAAATCACCGTCTCAGTCTTTGCCTCCAGCCCAGCTGGCTCAGCCTCAGACCAGGCCGCAATCACAACTTGCACAACCACAGTCAAAACCTTATCTTACCAACCTAAATCCACCTCAGTCTAAGCCAACCTCTAAAACTCAACCAATGCCTGCAGCCCAGCCTCAGCCTTCCAGTGTGTCAAGTCCCTCGAGTGAGCAGAGCAAGACATCATGTCGATCCCCCAGTTCTGTGAGCAGTGCCAACTCCAGCCTTGAGCGTACCCGTCGTGAGCCCGATGTCCTTCCGCTGCGCAGGACTGACTCCAGTGGGCCAGTCCTTAAATCCTCCTCCCGCTCCCGTCACTCTTCCTCATCTTCCACAACTAAAGCTGTGATGGATGAACAGATGGAGGCTCTGTATGCAGACACCATAAATCGCCACGAGAATCGTCGGTACATCCCTTTCCTCCCTGGTTCAGGCAGAGATATCGACACAGGCTCCATTCCTGGTGTTGATGAGCTCATTGAGAAGTTTGATGGACAAGATGGAAGCCATCAACGCAGGGGAAGGATGGGCCGCAGAAACAGGATCAATCCAGAGGACAGGAAACGCTCGCGCAGTGTTGATAGTGCCATTGGTCTGAGAAATGGCTCCAGCTACACAGATGAGTTTAGCCGTTATCGAGGCACATCAGTGGAGCATGTCCTGCGGCCCTCACAGCTGCGACTGCAGAAGACAGAAAATGGTCAGGAGTCCTGGTTCATGGGTGTAGATGGTAAGGTTGACCCTGGGGCTTCAGCTTGTGTCAGCAGTGCTCCTGGCTCCCCACTCAACACCATCTCTAAAGGTGGTGGCTCCATACAGGGTTACAAGAAGCCACAGCCAACCTCCTCTTCACTACCTTTTAAAAATAAAGCGGGCGAGGAAAGTGCCTCATCAGCTGGAAAGGTTTCAACAACATTGCTGTCAACATCTATGTCTAAGCCCTCTTCCACCACGGACAAAAAACCCAGTGCAAGAGCGGATGTTCAGGTAAAAAGTCAAATGTGTAACAGTATGATTTGAAGGGTTAAATTGAATTGTGAGAGAGTCCCCCCTCAATCTACTTTTGTTAACCTCTCTCTCTCATTCTTGTCATATCCAGGCGACACCTGATCTCCTGAAAGGTCAGCAGGAACTCTCACAACAAACACACGAAGAGACAGCAAAGCAAATATTATTTAATTACCTTAAAGATGGGTAAGTTTTATAGAAATTAACTTTTTTATTTTCGTGTTAATTGGGATCAGATGTTGTGAAAATGGCACGAGTGATGGGGTTTAAGCCCAAATTCAACATGTTGTACCACAACACAATGCTTCATGAAGGGGTGAAAAAAAACTGCCCTATTGAAGCACATATTTATTTTTCTTTTATCTGAGCTGGACTGTTTGTGATAAAAGTAAAGGAATGTTCTCCTCTTACCCTCCCATCCAGACTGTGAGTGATCCAGTTGTCTGGAATTTGTTTTCTCACAGAATCCCACTTTTTCCACTCTGTCTTTGTGATTCAGTGTAAATGAATGTGAAAATGTTGTTTTGTTTTTGTAATCAGAAACTTTGGTTGTATTAAGGAGAGGTAAGATGGGTTGAAATATTATGATTTATGTTTTAGAAGTGATCATATAGGAATGCTTTTGCTTATCATATGATCTTTTATCCAGGCAAGTAGTTTTTATAAAAAAGAATTTAGTTAGATCATCTTAATCTTTTTCATATGTGCACCCCTTCCGTTGCTTCTAAAAGGGAACTGGATTAAGCTTCATGTGTGAATGAACCCCCTGGTTACTTTTCTGTAAAGGTTTCTTACAAGATCGGACTTGAAATCACTTTGAACAAGACACTAAACTGAATTGCAGATTGACACAGACACACACATATTGAGTGTGTTAATCTGGCATATGATCAGTTTCACAGGAATCCCACAGAGCGTGTCTTTAAAAAAAAAAAATAATGGGCTAACCACATTTTCTTTCACATGGTTCTCCTCAGCCCTTGTTTTCAATCACAGAACCTGAGCAAAATAAACAACAAAAACCATGTTTGATATTTTCTGATGCATTAATTTTTTACTTGAAAAACTTTGCTCAATACAGTTGGTGTCATCAAATCTTTACAACTAAGAAGTCAATCAGAATTATTTACAGGCAAATTTAAACATAAAAAATATATATTTTCATAAGGTGCATATCAGCCATGTGCAATGCACTGTCATATGGCAAATATTGTGAGCTTGCTAGAGGATTGAGAAACTAAAAATGTTACTTCCCTGAAAACAGATTTGAACAGTCTCGTTGTCTTCAACAATTATGTTATTTTTTCATGATTTTACACTAAGAAACCGTAAGCAGGTTGCTATAGTTTTTGCAAGTGTTACAGGCTTGTCGCATTATAGAGAGAGAACAGGAAACTGCTTGGGTGTGTCAGGCCACAGGTCAGGAGTCACTGGACAAAGGAGAGGAAACACAGATGGAAGTGCAGGGGCTGAAACTGAACCACATTCCCAAGACTCAGAAGACAAACATTCGCCAACAGGGGTTATAAGGGTTTAATGAAAATCATCTGTTCGAAGAGAGTCGAGTGGAGGATGGGGGAGTTTGGCTTTCTGTGTCAGCCTTGAAATTTATCGAGATGATATATGGTTGTTGTCATGTAAAAGTGATGTAACTTCGATTAGCTGAATATGCTCCCCCCCTCACTTTAGCTGATAGATTAAGTATTCTGAAGCAGGAAAATACACAATTTTTTAGGCTTTTTGAAAAGTCTTGAGAAAGTCATAAATGCAGACAAAGTATAAGATGGAGCTCAAGAGATGTTGAAGTCAATTTCAATTTTATAATGACCAGAAAAATGTACTAATGACTTAAACTGTTAGATTGTGAGAGGCTTAGTCTGAGGTATAAAATTAGTAGAAGTAACTCTTTTGTGACCAAATATGGCCAATATGTTTGTCAAATATATATCCTTTTTGTTTTTGTAATGAATAAAATCCATATAATATTTTATATAACTGCTTTAGAAGTTGTGGTAGTATATCTCTGGTTGCTAAGCTTGCTTTTTTTAATTTACAAGGTGTTTAGTAGACAGCAATGTAACATAATACTTCCCATATGGTTGGTGTACATGTGGCTAAAAGTTGAGTGTAATGAAGCTTTTTGTGCTGAGAGGTGACACATCAAAGCATTATGATCCTTCCTGACCCCTTCTAAGCCAGGATTGAACTACTCATTCCCAGAACAGTCTGGATTTCATAACCTAAAACACAGAGAGGAGTTTTTCTAAACTTTTATAACTAGAATAATAAAATTTTGTGTGTGTCTACAGAAGCAATGATAGTGACGAAATGACGAAGAAAAAAGTCAACCTTGTCTTTGAGAAGATACAGACGTTGAAGTCTCGAGCCACAGCCGGTGCACAAGGAGACAACAAAGTGAGCTTTTGTTTTATCATTGCATGCATGTGCATACCAGTCCAGGTTTTAAAGTGTCTTATGCTGTCTCTTGTCCCAGCAACATGGGAAAAAACTTCTTTTAATGAAGTTCTCCGGCAAATTAAAAGAGATTAGCAAGAGAAACTAGCGTGTGAACATTCTTAGCCATAGACATTGGAAGCTGTTTTAGAGCAGATGTTTTCAACTGTTGAATATATAAACATAACTGAACAACATGTTGATAACAGATACCATAGATTCAAGCTGTGCATCTTCATTCATTGGGGATGACTAAAAAATTCCCAACTCTAAATATATGTTGTCTTTTTTCAGTCCCTTGACCTCGCTGCACAGACCAAAGCTCTGCAGGAGCAAAATACTGAACTGGAGAAGGAGATAGTCGAATTAAAGAAAGAGCTGGAGGAGCAAATGATGGTAACTGTTGACTAGCTTTTCTGAAGTTAATCTGTTTATGTTGGCTTGTCAGTTTATTGTATAACTTATTGTTGGAAAATAGCTTTCAATCAATGGTTTGGTTGTAAAAGAGCTTTAAGGGATTAGTGTTTAACTTGAGATATTTTCAGACAAGTGTTTTGATGTAGAGTTGGCAAAGCCTAATACAAATGCACATGGTCACAGAACATTAGAGCAGACTACCTCCAATAAAACCTTGAATTATGTTTTGTGAAAGACAAAAGGGCAAATACAATAATTCTTACCACATACACTAAATACTGTACATTTCTTTAAAGGGACATTGTGTAAGAATTACTGCCATCTAATGTTAAATGTGTGTATTGAATAAAAACTAATAATGCACTCTTGATTGTCACCATTTTAAACACGTATGGCAACAACGGTAGCTGCCGTGTATCAAAAAGCATCGACAACACTGATTAAATCATGTCATCCATTACTGCAGGGAGTCGATTACTATTATCTAGATGATTGGCCCTGTACTTTATACTCAAAACAACAATAACAACAAAGAAACATGCCAGCTCCCTATGGTGTTGTTGGCTCTATCCAACAGAGATGGAATTGTGGCTTCAACAAGTCATCTCCATGCTGTGTATTTGCTCTGCTCAGCCACATGTACTGTAGTTTCTTGATGGCCGACTGTCATGGTGCTTCCCTGCCGGCTGACCCTTCCTATGTAGAAACACATCTAAAATTCTTCACTTAGGCTGCGGTCACACCTGGGTGAACCGGTTAAGCTCAACCCGGTTCCAAAAAGACGGTCTGCGGTCACACCAGCCATGTAGATAACACGCCACTTGCGCCACTCTGTAAAAACCTCATTCGCATGACAATGACGCAATCGCGCTGAAACCTAATCGCGAGCTGGGCGAAGATCCGCGCTGCGGCCAGGAAAAAGAGGGGGATTGGGAAACTGCTGTTCTGTCCCGGTTCGGACATAGGTGTGACCGAGCCCTAAGGAGAATGTGTCAGATTATTGGCAGAGGTCATAATATACCAATGATAACACATTTATAAATGCAGACGTCGATTTTGGCTTGTAAACAACAGAAAATGTTACACAATGTCCCTTTTTAATATTAAGTTGTCCTCTTTGGTACCTGTTGTTGACGTCTTCCTTGATAACAAAATGACTCTGAAAAAAGCTGTTATAAACAGTCAGCTCCATTGATTCAACCAAAAGGCCATCTGTAATAAAATGTCAATGACGATACATTTTGTGTTTTACCACCAGAAGAATCAGACTGATAAAAAGGGATCGGCAGGTTTGAAGGAGCTGCAGCAGGAGCTACAGCGGAGCCTGGAGGAGTGCAAGCATCTGAAGGAAAAACTAGCTAAAACAGAGGCTGGCCTGCAGACCACAGTGGAAGAGTAAGTGCAGAGCCAATAATGATTAACAAGCTAGTTTAACATTTTTGTGAATTTTTTGTCAATCTTGTCATTTTCCTTCTGTTAAACTTTGGTAGACTTGGCTGACATACTGTAGATGTAAAAACACTGAAGTGCATTCACTTTTATTATATCCATTTTAAGTTTATTTGTTGTGCACCAGTACTGTAAATGTGAGTGTGTTGGAAAACTGATAGACCGGATAGGATTTGTGCTGCTGTGCTTTTGATTCCAGCTTATCTTGTCTGCACTGAGAGAGACGGGAACAGTTGGCAATAGAACAAACCTTTTAGACACTATGCCAGCTGATGAAGCTCTTTGTTTCAGTTGAAATGATGCAGGAAGTACAAATGTAGGACATCTGTTGATGAAATTATAACAATGCAGTTTCTTTGTTTTATTATATAGGCCTTTGTGTCTCCAATGTTTTACTAGTTTTTCACTGTCATTATTGTGTTCTTGCTGACTGACAGTCACTCTGACAGCATTAACATTCTTGCTCAATTTCTGCCTTTTTATACTGTATATGATCCAATAGTTTTGACTGATTTTAGTTTGGTATCCAGAGTTCTCAAGTTGCAGAGTTTGGCTGTTCTGGGCTCTGCAAGTGCCAGATGTGAGCAAAAGGGAAATTGCCACACATCAAAGGTTTTCTTTGGAAGGCAACAATGATTCTTGTTTGAGACAGAATCAGGGACATTTCTGTCATTGGTATGCACAGAAACTATTGAGCAACCTTTTTAAGTCAATTTCTCAGCAGGAGTAGATGTGCTTTAGCCTACAAGACTGCGTAATAATTTGTTTAAGGTGACCTACATCACTTATCACCCTCCATCTTGGTGTTGTCATGTAGGTGGAGGTTTGACATTATTGGTTTTCCATCATTAAAGTATTCGGTTTAACCTCTGTACTGTGTGCAGGCCTCGTATTTAGTCTTAGCACAGGTGCTCTCATTTATGTGTAGCCTACTTTATGAATGAAGTTGCAGGTGTGCAGATTCATATTTGCCTGAATCCTATATGCAGAGTAACTGTACTGCATTGTGACATGTTTTGTGCCCTGTCAGGCTTTTCCAGGTGAAGATGGAGAGGGAGCAGCATCAGACGGAGATCAGAGACCTGCAGGACCAGCTGTCAGAGATGCATGACGAGCTTGACTCAGCCAAGAGGTCAGCTGCCGATGGAGAGAAAGACCTCATTATGGCGGTAAGTCACTGTGTTCATTGTTGCATAAAATAAAATTCTGTAAGGAGAACATATGGTGATATTCAACTGCACAATAAGCTGCTGTTTCAGTGTAACTAAAGCCTGCATTTTAAACTTCAGTGCAGGCCTAGCAGTCACTAGGGGGTCACATTTTTATAAACTACTGCCTGAATTATCACATTATTCATAGTATTTGCAGAAGATACACATTCTGTCTTTCTTCAGTTCTGCCTTTACAAATTATGGAAACAGAGACAAGTATGTTTAAGCAAAGATAAGAGAAAACTTAAGAGTCTTAGTTAAGCTTAGCAGATAAAGTTCAGCGTGTTTCTTCTAATTCGGAACTGAGATAAAGTTGCCCAAATTGCCTAATTTTTCCACAGGACATGATGCAACTGAAAGTGGAGATGCAGGAAGTTCTCCTGACTAAAGAGGATCAGGAGGAGGTGCTGAGGAGGCGAGAAAGGGAGCTAACAGCTCTGAAAGGAGCCCTTAAGGAGGAAGTGGCTGCTCACGATCAGGAGGTGGACAAGATGAAGGAGCAGTATGAGAAAGAATTAAGCCGATTGCAGACATTGTTGGAAGAGGCCAAGCAGGTAGTCAGTCTGCGTTTTGATTCCCCTCCTTCCCTTTCTATCTTCTCCTCCAGTTTGACTCCCTGTATTCCCTCCTCCTCATTTCCTTTATGCCCCCCCACCCCACCCCCATTCCAGGAACTCACCCTGTGCAGAGATAAGCACATCAGGGGAATTATATTATTTACACCTTTCCCGTTGTTTTAGAGTTGTTGCATCAAGTATTAAAGGTTTTTTCAGTTGATGTAAGTAAATTATAGTTTTCTGAAAACATTACCTGCTGCTGTGGTCATGTATCTACATGATGAAAGAGAAGCAGCAATTGACTTCCATTCAAAACTTTGGTGACAGACCTATTAGCAGAAATACTATATGTAATAAGCAGTGCATTTAGTCCTTATTTGTTTTATGTCATTGCAAAGTACTGCAAATCTCACTTTGTTATGATCATGTTTGGCACTGTCCAACTAAAGCAGTTTATACACTGCTCAGTAAATTATCAGATACTCAGAATTTCTTACAGCTGTATCTTTCAAATGGAGTGGAAATTGAGCTTAGCAAATTAGAGCTGCCTCAACAGACCAAACAATGTAGCTGAAACATTTTTTATATCTCAGCCTGTTCCTCAATGAAATTGCTTTTTACAGGAAAAGAGATGTCTGATATAACATTTTAGTGAAACTGATTTATTTCTGAAACGGTTTCTTTGAACTCAAGGTCAGCATTGTACTTTATTAGCAAGTTTTATTATCATCTTTGTTACAGTGGCAGAAAACTTAGTTTCTGGAAACTGCAACCTGGAGCAGAGAGAAGTTGTCAGCTGTTTGAGAAAACAAAATTTTTTTTACTGTGATTTAAGATGGAATGAGTGGTGGTAGTTGACAGTAGACAAGGACTGAAGACGCATTGTTGTCAGTAGGTCGCCATGTGGCTCATGTGTGTCCTGTTTGTCTGAAAGAGTGGAAGTTGTCCTTGTTCTTGGCTTCCTGCAGGCCTGGCAGGGGTCCACCACAATGCTTTGCAGCAGAGGTCTGATGACATTTCCTTTTGCTGAACAGTTACTGCTCCCTAGAGAGAGTTTGTCATTAGGGGGTTTACCCTCTGTGCTTTGTAAACACCTGGCAAGTTAAAGTTATTGTTTGTTTATACTTCAAGGTATGACTAAATAAGTTGACTTACTCATTGGGGGCTTTGGTGTGTCCTCAAAGCCATGATTTGTTGTTAAGACTCATTTGTGGTTCAAATCTGTAAACTACTGCGCAAATTACTGTAATTCATATTATGCTTTATCTTTTTTTGTGTGTTGTCCATGGTGGGCCAGTGTGCAGATGGATATAAATTACATTTTTGGCTAATTATGCTGCAGTCATAGCTGCAAAGCCTTCTTTAAAGATATAACTCATAAACACCATTTTGAGGCATGCATCATATGTTATGGTATGTCAAGCAACGGAAATATGCAGGAAGACTTAACAAATAGCAAAATTAGAAATTCTATTATCACGTGCACCTTTCTATTTTTGCAGGGGCATCTGACAAAGATAAAAGAGTTAGTGAGAAGTGTCTTTGTCTTTATATTTTAGCTCCATCTCTAATCAAAGTGCTGCTTTCTTCATTGCATGGCACTGGTGTTTTGGATGATCTGGCCTGCCCATGTGGGCAGGAATGCTGGAAAGTGGAGCACTGCATTGCTCTGTATACTAGTTAATTGCAATGGCAAGCCATAACTAATCTAATGAGCTGCCGTTTTTGAATCGCATCATGCCCCCTTCTTTTTTGTGTCCTGAAAAAGTTGGGGTGATTGTGGACCTTGGTCAATAATGAATGATGAGTTTGTTTCACACAATAATGGCAGCGGGGGTTGGGAAATGCTGAATAAGTGGGTCAGTATGCTGTAGGAACGGGGGTGCAAGGCTGACCCCCATGAAAAGAGCTGGGAGCCTGTTTTGTGTCTTTCTTGAAAGCTGCATTGTGTTTTTGATGTAGGGAAATCTGTGGAATTTTATCTGGGTCTAAAAATCTTGGGTAGACTAATTTAAAATGCTTTTTTTACAAGTAATACTTGGTGAATGTTCTGTAACAAGACATCGGCTCATTTGGAAGTCAATGTTTCGTGTCCGCATGTGCTAGTATGTGAAAAATGTAAAAAGATGAGGTGCTGGTAGAACAGACCATTCCATTTCAGGAATGTAAGGGTCAGACTGGAGAATGTGCACCCTGTCGACTGCCGTTTTTACTCTGCCCCAGCTCTGTTACAGTGTACCCGCTTCGACCTGCGGGAGAGGGTCAAATCTTTTCATTTTTTCCCCCTCAGGGTGCAGTAGTCACATCCCCATCCCTGCAGCACTCCAGATTCTCAGTGTTGGAGGCTTTAATAGGTCTCAGCCCCTTTTAACTGTAAAGACTGAGCCTTGTGCTTATCACAATATTTCCAGCTCTTGTTATATTTCACCTACAGACCTAAGCCACAGTGTGTAACACAGCTACATTGTTATCATGTTCTCATCTGTAACCTCAATTCCAAATGCTTTATTTTTTCCATTTCCTAACTCCACAGTATCCACACAAGACTCCAAAGTGATCCTCTGCTCACCTAAATGCAGTTCATTTTATGGCCAGAGCCATTCAGCCTGCCTCTCCCACTAATCTCTACCAGTGTGTGAACTGACGTCTTACGTCTGATCATCAAACTTTCATAGCCCAGAGGAGAGTTCCCCCTCAGGCTTGTTTTTGAAAGTAAAGACTCCAGCATGCGTCTGTGTATTTGATGATAGCACTTTATTTCCAAGTATAGCTTCAGGAGCTGATTTATCAGGCAACTGGAAGGAGACGAAATGAGAAACAGGGCAGCAAGTGAGAAAGGAAATGATGATCTTAACTGCCACAGCAAGGAATTAGCAGTTTATCCTTGTTAAGATTTTTACTTCTTATAAGTCTTTAAAAAGCTGTACTGATCACTTTGTAGATTGATGGCTTTAAAAACAGGAGCTGAACACCCAGCAGTTTTGCCAGTAGGTGTTCACTTAAGAAATGTTGTACTGTATTGTTTGTTCCCTCCATGCCTTTAAGTGGAAGATACTAATTGGCCAACATACTTTGCAGACCTTGAGTTGAGCATGTGTTCAACAAGCAGTTTTCTGTAACATTGTCTGTGTTTTCATGTGAAGTTGTATACAATTCTTTATTTCACATTGTTATAATGCTGTCTATTCTTCTACCTGGCAATAAGGAAATGAGTCCAAATGGGTTCGTACATTTCTGTCTTTTATTCAACTCAATGCTAGCTGTCTTGTTCATGATTCAAATTTGACTCTAAACTGGTGTGTTGGCTGAGATCTGTTTGAGTTGTTAATCTTCAGACTTGAACTGTTGTGTGGGCTGTGTGTTTTGGGTGTTTCTTCTCTCGCCCATGGGTTTTCACTCACTTCGCTTTGGTCCTCAGCCCAGAAACTGGAACATTGTTTTCTCCTCTTTGTCTTTGTGCTTTGGCCGGGATGATGGTGATGCTCAAATAAATTGACTCTCTAAGGCTTAAAAGACAGCAGCAGCTCTGAGCTGATAAATGCACTGTAATTTATGACATTATTTTAAAGAACTGGTTCTTTTAGTACCATACTTAACTTTTAGACTGTATAATTGATTTTTACATGGTAGGAAATAAATTTTTACATGGTAAGAATACATTGTTTTTAACACTTTTTCCCTGATATTTCAGAAGAGCATTGACTTAGAAACTGGATTCCCACAGCAGACTGTCTAACTATACTGATAGTGATACTGAGTGAAATGATAGCAGCTATGTAGTACTTATTGACTGTAAAGAAGGCACTTGAAAAACAATTAATATGATTGTGTCTGTGACTTGTGGTAACAATAGTTAAATCAAGTCAGGGGACAATTAGGGACAAAAAAGTTATTTGAAAAAACTGTTTTCTTTCGTGTTCTCTACAGTAAGTCTTGGATTTATATTGGTATAGTTTCCCTGGTCACTGTAATTCCGTTATTCTCCTGCAAATGTGCAGTTTGGCTGTGCACAGAGACTCTTTTAAAAGCTTGTGTCTGTTTTCCATTTCTTGGAGGAGAGGACAAGATTTGATTACATCCAAGACCAAAGAGAAGCCAGGGCTCATCAGCTGCCACATTTTCATTTCTGCATTAATCCTTCCATTCAGACCTCCTTTCGTTCTAAACCTCAGGTCTGGATACTTTAAAAAAAAGTTTCTATTTATTCTTTTTTTTTTTTTAATAGAGATGCCGTTGCATTAGTATAAATTAACTCTTTAGTTGATGAAGCAAAGTTTTTTTTTAAAAGGTTGGTTACAGACAATTTGATGAGGAGATAAGTGCTCTGCCATGGCCTTTTGATAGTTTTATTTTAGCAAATCATTTATAGCTATAAATACCCTTTCTATCAAAGGGTAAAAAAAAAGGCATTAAAACATTGCAACAAGGAAAAAATATCTCTGACTTCTTCCTATCTTGTGTTACCCAAAGATTTAGCAGGTGATAATCCAACTAATACAAACTATATATCACACACTTATCTTCTGCTGGTTTGTGCACTGACGGCGTAGGAGAGCTATAAAGCTGATAAGAACCAGCCATACATATTTTCAAATATTCGCAAAGCTTTAAACTCTTTGTCCAGACTTGAGCTAGCACTAATAAGTTGGATGAAAAGTCAACCAAACGGGGAAACAAAAGGTTTGGGTGATGACTCCAATTGATGCATCTTTATAGTACAGAGGCCCTTGAAGTCTGCAGATACTTTTTGTACTGCAGGGACAACAGACAAACTGCGTGGGATGGTCATGAAGTGTATGTTAATTTTGCTCTGTTGTGGTTGATATGAGAAGATGTCTTTTGCTCCCTGAATCATTCTTTCACAATTTAAGCCTGATGAATCCTGGTATTGTCATCTTGGAAGAAAAAAATCCATTGATGGAATAACCTGGTCATTCATCATATTCAGGTAGTCGGCTGACCTCATTCTTTGGGCACATAATGTTGCTGAACCTAGACCTGACCAACTGCAGCAACCCCAGATCATAGACTG
>JAPMNP010643791.1:0-11949 GCA_029874935.1 Atherina boyeri | reverse complement strand
CTTCTGTGGTTTTCCTGAAACCACAGAAGAAGAAGAATCTTCCTAGAGCTTTTAAAAAGCCCTGGATGAAAAAAAAGCCGCTCTGAAGGCACAGAGGGATAGTACAACAATGAATAACTAAACACTGGTGAAATGAAGGCGTTTTTTGGGCAGATAATGTCTTATTTAGATGCTGAAATGCCCTGCCACGACTTCTTCCATTGAATGGATATATACGCCAGCGCAATTAATCTAAATATCTCCCGGTAGACTTCAAGTAACTCCAAAATTGTCCGGGTGAGTTTATGAACATATTTTATGCTATAAATAAGGTCTAGGTAAAAAAAAAAGTATTTTTCCTTTAATGGCACTGACTCACCTGACTTTTCAAGTCATTGTCACCTGTGATGGCAGAATGTATATAACATGTGACAACTCATAAGGGGAAACTTCTTCAAAACCCAAGAAAAAGAAGTCCAGTTGTCTTTATTCAAGCTCTTATGATTACCTCATATTTGTTATTTTTTCACTGTCATCACTCTTTTAGTCATCAATATTTTGACTAGGCATCATTCACACCTCAGTTACACGTCAACATAGAAAACAGACAAAATGCTCACAAAAAGGAGGAAAAAATAACCCCCTGTGGATTTGAACAAATTGAATTTAATATCCAAAATCCTCCTGATGATTTAATGAGACAAAGACAAGAGGAAATTGTACAGTAGACCCCATGTTGAGATGATGTATGGCTTATGATCCAGCTAATTACTGCATAAGCAACTCTGCTTGGTTAATTGGAAAATTAATCAAAGAGTTGCTAGTATCTAGTCATCACAAAACTGGATTGGGAACTCAAGTTTCGACAGCAAGTGCTTCCTTCTGAAACTCTTCAATAAGTTTGAACAAAAGGGTGCAACTTTAAATGTGCAACATCTCACCATAATGATAGTAAGTAAATTATTTACTTACATGAAAGCATGATAGATGAAAGCCCATCCTCTTGGTCTCTCTAGCACGTTGTACAGGCAATTTTGCAACTTTCTGTAGCGCTTACTTGCAGCGGACGCGTTGGCTCGGGGTCCGGGGGGTCCGGGCAGCGGGGTGCCCAGCAGACCTGTGCGGTGAGACGGGTGTCCGCGCTCCGGAGTGGACGGCTCGCTTCTCTCGGTGTGGACGGCGGTCAGAGCCACAAACTCTACCCGCCTGTCGTCGTTCGGAGCTGGGGGCACGAGCATTCTGATACCGCCGTTATTAGAAGGACTTCCTAACATTGTCACAATTAATCTACATATGATTTGACACCTTTCACTGGATCACCAGCGGGAGCGCAGAGCGTAGTTCTGACCAAGTCATACTCCGAGTTCTTTTCTTTCTTTCTTTTTTCTTTAAAGTGGACTTAAAACTGGTCAGCCCCTACCGTCTCTGCTTTTTAGCCTCTTGGTTGCTCGGTAAAACTTCACAAGTTATCTGTAAATCAAATCTTGGTCCCAAAAGACGAGCTGCACAATAGTTGGATAAGTGCGTCGCGCTGAAACGTGACCTCCCGTGACCATTGCCAAGAGTCAGGTGTAAGAAGTAATCAGAGGGGTGCAAAGAAGTAATTACACGTGCATTAACTCCGAGCACATTGTGAAAAGTAAGCTGCTAACGTCCTAAAATCACTTTGGTCAAGTGAAAGTATTTAAACTGGCCACAGTTAGGGCAGACATTTTTCCTATAAGCTTCCTTTAGACAAACAGACTTATATTTAAAAAAGGACTAAACAAAAACTGAAAGATGTCTATACCAAAAAAAAACGTTTCCGTAAATACAGTTCATTTACTGAGTTTGTCTTAGCTGCTCGTGTTGTTTGAACTGGCAGACTGAGCCTCGCCACAGCCGCTAACATCAGCTTGCTCTCCCCTCCTCGTGCGCCTCTCTGGTCCAGCGCTCCTCCGCTCTGGCAGGCGGGGTGGAGCGCGCAGAAGTCACAAACATCAGAATGATGACAAGAATCGCGAATGAGTACTTTAAAAACTTCGAATAATCGCCTAAATATGTCTGCATCTGGTCTGCAGGCGCGTAAAAAGAACCCAAACCGTCTCTGCCGTGAGTTAGAAAACGGAAGCACTGACGGGAGGACAGAACTCGGAGCACGGGATGGGTATGTGCGCTGGAAGCATATAGCAGTGGGGGGGTGAGTGAGAAAGCACAGTGGATCTCTTGTTTATGAAGCTTTCCAGGAAGAAAGTGATCCTATAGGAGCCTTCAACTTCTATATAAACTGCTGTTTATAGACCTTAAAGTTGCACAGGTGCTCTGGAATGATCCAGAGAGTAGTTTCTGAGTTTGACAACATGTGTTTTTAATGGTAAAGTTCAAGTGACAAAAGTTAGCTTTACCTTTCTTTGAAATTAAAATGCCACTTGTGTTTATTATGGGATGAGGACTGCATCCATGGCTACAGAAGTTTGGAACAGCAGAGACAGGTGCTGTGGGACACAGCGACACTGACAACCAGCCTCCTCCTCCTCTTCAGTGGACTTTCTAAATCTATGACTGTGACACACACACAGGCTTGTGGTTATGACACAAACAGGGGCTTATTGAGCTGTCTGAAGGCCTCTGAGGAATGCATTATGTGGTCGCACACAAACTCAACATATGACATCAAAAGTGACATCAAATCTGCTTTCTACATGTTTTCCTCTGAGCTTCTTTTTTGCAAGAGTAATATCTTTATATTTCTCATCAATTTGATTGTAGCGTAGACCTGCTTAGATAGATGCAAGAGATGCAAACAATGACGTTTTACTCCCTGTTTCTAACAGAAAAACTGACCATCTAACATAAAAAACTTCATTCAGTATTGTGTAAGCTTTGCACTGTTCTATAACAGCAGAGGCAGGTTAGTCATGCTAACTATGTATGCTCCTGTCAATTGTTGTGCAGCAGTTTATGGAACATGGAGTCTCCGGAATGACGTGTGGGAATGCAGCTGGAGTCTTTCACAAGTCAAATCTAGACATTATTCCCAGGGCCCTCTCCCCTTACATAACGTAACATCACTAATCCTTAACTCTTGGCTTAACTTCACATATATAGACTGATGGAGTCATTGTTGACTATAAAATACAATCAACTGTTGACAGCTCTGCACCAATGTGGTAATTAGGACAGGTGGCTGGTCATATACTGTATGACAAATCAGTCAGTTTAAACTCTCAAAGTGGGTGCTTTATTTTAAAAAGCACAGGATGTATGCATCATTTTGTGGGTTGTTTTTTGTTTGTTTGTTTGTTTGTTTGTTTGTTTGTTTGTTTGTTTGTTTAAAAAAAAAAGCTTTTCAGTTGTTTGGATGATCCCGTTTAGGGGACTTAACGTTTTACAAATGTTTATAAAAACACCAGACTGGCTTGTATATTATATATAGATGTAGATGTAGATATAGGCCTAGATATAGATATAGATATAGATATAGATATAGATATAGATACATGTGTTTATGTGTGTGTACCTGACTCCCACCAGTCTATTTTAGAAAAAGATGACATTGGCCTTGAGGGGGAGGAACTCCCATTTCTTGGTTCATGAGGGGTTTGAAAAATGGAGTATGACAGGCTTCTAGGTTGGCTTGTAATCAAAAGAGAAACCCAGAAACTGCTGGAATTCTTTTCTTTTAAAATACTTGACTAATAAAGGAAATTAGTCTAATAAAAAATGAGAAAAAATTGAGGACTAGCCCTTTAACAAAAATTGTCATTAAATTTTTTTCATGACAGTAAGTTAGCTTAAGTTCACTTTCTGCCTTATACGAGTATTACTGCAGATGTAGGTGAGAGATGAAGGTTTTGACTTTGGATGTTTTATCTGATGGTAGGAATTTTTCAATCCTACTCACCTCACGATAAACATTTGAGATAACTTAATATCAATTCACTGCTTTCTGTGCTTAGACTCTCCCAAACAACTCTCCCCTGTTTGCCTGATTTCCTCGCCTCCTCTTCGACACACAGTAGGCCAAACCAGGCCAGGTGGCAACTAAAGAAAAAAGTGTTGATAGACACAAGCTGTGCTTGTACCCCTGGGATTAAAAATCAAAGTTTCAGCGTGACAAAGCCACACACTTTCTATTACAGTACCCTGCTTCAGTGGTACTTTTATCCAGTAATCAACACTTCTGATCTGGGAGGAGCATGCAGGATGGCCTCTGGGCTCTAAACAGCCATGTGACAAGATATAACAGCTGAGCATAGTCTGACTTTGAAGTGTGGGATGGGTAGTTGACGGCACAAATGCCCAAAACCACAAAGAGGAGTTCCCACAATCTTATGCAAAGCTTAAGTGGCACTCAATAGCAGCTTATGTATGAAGGTGGAATTACTGTCACCCAGAGTGGACATTAGGAGCCCAGTGTAAGGAGGCTGCTGTGACCCCCCCAACGCCCACCTCTCCCCTTTCTCTGTTGTTTTTCCAGCACACTTCTGACTCCAAGCATTCACTCACGCCCCACAGAGCCCGTTGAGCTCCGGGAGTCAACAGCCACTCAGGGAATCTATGGGAACTTAAAAATACTCACATCAGCAATTGTGTATTACACATGCAGTGCAAACTCACTCTGTCCGACCCCCACCAACCTTTTATTTCCTTTGCGCACTTGGAACTTTACTTACGGCACTTAATGGCTTTCCCAGACCGCAGCCATGTTTGTCTTTATTTAATCTCTTCGTCCTTCTTCTTTTCATCTGTTTCCTTCTCTTTAACACACATCTTTCTTAATGGAAAACCTTGGTGGAACATGGAAAAGAGATGAGGATAGGAGGGGGCCGATGAGTTGGTGATATAGTGGCTGTTGTGTTGGGTTGATGTTGTTAAGTCTGGTTATAGTCTTTGGAGCAAAACCCTTTTGGTGAGCTGCTCATTCTGACCATTGACACTGCTAAAATGTCAGCTGACGTGATGCAGTTTTCCTCTGCTAACCAATCTGACAATCCGCCATTCAGCAAACATGAATATGAATGTGTCAACCACAACAAACAGGGACTGAGGAAGGAAATTACACTATGTTTGCAAGAGATCTCACTCAGTAGCTCATTCATCAATGGTCAAAAGATTCTTTGTAACTTACTGCCACTTTTAGAGTCTCTGCAGATGTTACTGAGCAGGGGTCAAAAGCTCCTCATAGGAGCATTTTATGGAAAACATATTATGAAATGTGGATGAGATCACAGTGTGGACACATTTTCCCTTCTGTTAGATAAAAAGAATCATGGATTATTAAGATTATGCATATTATATATACGTATATATATTAATTAGATATACATATGTATCAATCCATCCATCCAATATCTAAACCGCTTTATCCAATTCAGGGTCGCAGGGGGCTGGAGACTATCCCAGCTATTAGCAGGCGAGAGGCAGAGTACACCCTGGACAGGTCGCCAGTCTGTCGCAGGGCCATGGTGTGAGAAGTATGGTGTGAGATTATTTTGCTGATCATAGAAATCTAAATGTATGATTAAAAGTCCACGTGAAAAAGTTCTGTTTTGTCACATGAACTCTGTTTCTGAAGCCAGAAGATGTTTCTGGAGACAGGAAATACCCTGAGCAGCCGCAGACAGTTTTCAGTTTTCGAGGTCTCTTACCTCGAGGGGGGGGGGCGGTCATGATTGGTATGATTTAGTCTGAACAATTAGGAGGGCTGTTGCTGAACTATTGGATCCCTTTCCACCTCACTGTCAGTAGCTAAACAGTGTATTTTCCTCTCGATGAATGTTAATCGAGTGTTTTTGAGCAAAAAAGATCATCTTTTTAAACAAATAAGCATTTTAAATCAATGTTTTTTGAACATTTCAGTTTTAACTGATGTACTAATCTTTATTTATTTGTATTTCTTTTAGTTTTTTAAAGCAGAAAGTATTAAGGTGATGGTATTTTTTTTAAATAACTTATACAAAAGAAAAATTTCACTACTTGTTATTTTCAGTTTTTTAGGTAATTACAAGCAAATCTCTGAGTACCAGGTAGGCAGAGAAGAGGGTCAGGCCCAAAGCCCATCTCAGCGCAAGACCCCTCCTCTTATGGGTTTGTTACAAAGCTTGGTGAGACCAGCTGGTGTTGAGGCCCAATCACAAGGTTTTAGACCACAGCCAAAGCAGTCAGCTCCAGTTCATAAGGCCAAAGCTGCCTTGATCTGACCAGACGAGCCAGCCAAGAAAAATACCAGCAGACAATCCTTTTCATGCTTGACTTAAGTGCAAACATTCTCACAATCTCCGTTCCTCTAATTAGAGAGAGCTGAACATGAGTCTGCACTCATTAATGCTGTTATTGTTCGGCGATTAAGACGATTAGGAAAAGGCCCTCCAGTTTGAGAAATGTTTGCTTGTGGCTTGAACTACTGCTGTTTATTTGACAACTTAATCGTGAATGGCTCATAAAAACATTTATATTCAACTTGATAGAAAATAATTTCAAAAGGATGCTTGCAATTTTTGTGCATTGACTTTCAGCACTGACATGTTAACTGCGAGACTTCTTATTTCAGCAAACTCGAGACATTCTGCCTGCCTAATTTTTGGTTTATCTGTAATTAACTCTTTTCCTTTTAAGATTTAGGTCAGATGAGGAATGCAGTCTGATCTCACAAGAGCTGAGAAGTCGCCAGCCAAATAACTCGTGACTCTATTGTTAACCGCTCTCCCTTTGTGGAACATGAAGCTTTTCCACCACTCCAGACAGGCAGCAGAAATAAGATTAGTGGTATACATACAGGCTGGTTTTATGTGCACCATAGATACTGGTTCTAATACTGAGTACTTTGCACGCCTGGTACAGCAATGATGCTTAAACAATGTTCCTACTGAAAATGGCAAACCTGTGTGTGGGAATAAATCAGGTGTCCTGATGGTGTATGCATGTAGTACTTGCAGCATGATCGATCAATGCTGCCCTCCTGTGGCCATTAACAGTTGTGCTTCAAAACTACAGAAGTGGAAATGGAAGTCATGTTCTTGGCTCTGGTGATTGGATGGACATAATGATACTCAAAATATCCAGAGAACAGCCCTTTTAAGACAAGTTACGGTTTTATTTTTTTCCCCACAAACATAATTGGCATACAAAAAGGAACATCAAAAATAAAATTGTACCTATCTATTGCATGTCATGCTTAAAGTTCGAACTACATGCAAAAACAATAAGAACGTGGATAATAATTACTGTACAAAAATTTATGGGAAAGTAAGTTATGAGGTCAAACATTATTGAAAGAAAAAACAACAACAAAAAAAACTTGTGTTGAAGGAAAAGAGCTCTAAAAAAAGGTCTTTCTTCCAAGTTCAGATGGAGTCATGTGTTTGTACATAAGACCAGGGCACAAGACTCAAGACTCTGAAACCACCCAGGCAGAGTTGTATTCAAATGCATAAAGGCAGAGAGGAGTTTCTCTGTTCAGCGAAGTGAATAAAAGAATCAAAATGGAAGCATGAGGACAAGTGTTGGAGTTTAAAACACAAACACATACTCTCTGCTATACAGTCTGAAGCCCTAACAACATAAACTCATGCTTCTTCATCAATGTGGAAAACAACACAACAGAGAAAGTACATAAAATCATCAAACCTTATAACCTCTTGTCAACATCTCTTAGACTGACTGGCTGTAAAAGTGATATCTGAGGTATATGGCTTCATTTTACACATTAATTACTTAATAAACATTGAAGAGAATATGACTCATTTGTAAGAGGAAAAGAAGGTGAAGAATCCCCGACTACTTCCAACCAAAGATATACTGGAGACAAAGACTGACATTTTTCCAGCGCATTTCCAAATGAAGAGCAGAAAGTCAGATGTCAGCAATACTTTCCTATACTTACAATAGATTTGAATATTGGACATGAGATGAGGGGAAGAATAAAGTTATTCTGTACAAACATTGTTGTCGGGGACTGGAAGTGGGTGCATATTTTTTCTTTTCCAAGTGAGCAACAAAGAGCACAAAAGGTAAACTATGTGTAAGCATGGATGCAATGTGATATTTGATTGTGATAGAGTCAAATACTGTCCCTTTGGTTTCTGCTCCAGTGTACTAAATTTATTACAAAACATAAGTGTTGCAAGATTTCAGGTCCCTCATTTCCATGTGTTCAATGAGCGGTACATAAAAATCAAAATATCAAGCATCCCTTGTCGAAGTTGATGGCATCACATGGACTGGTGCGCGTGTTTTGAGAGTGGAGACATTTCCTGGTTGAACTCAGTCGGTGCTGACCTGCGTGACCTGTGCGTCAGCTGTCTGGTTGGTGGACTGGATAAACATGGGTTGGGTCAGCTCCTGTCCTGCTGGCATTGTCACCTGCTGTATCTGATACAATTGCTGAGAAACAGAGAAAAACAGTTGAAACGCTTGTGCATGTTTTTAGGTGACAATGTGATTGCATACAACCACATGATGTTAAGACTGCCCTGAAGTTGTCACAACACGCTGTCTGGGTTGTTCCTAGATAGCATCTTTAATGTGATTTTACTTATAATTTTATCATCCTTCTCTAATGCTGACTTGTTCATTGGTCTTGGCCAGAATCTTTTATCTCTTTCTGGGTTTAGTAATTGTTATTCATAATATTCATGTCAACTGTTAAATAGTTCAAATGAGATATTTTAACAAAGATAAAATTATCCATTACCTGTCCATCGGTAAACTGGTTGAATTGCTGCTGCCCTTGCTGCACCTCAGCCTGTGTGATCTGAAAAAAACAACAGCTTATTCAACATGTTTCAGTTTAATCGTGGCTCTTGCATATAAACCATCCTGTAACCTTTACACAACACTTGCAAGTTCATCTGCTGTAGTGATTACCTGCTGGGTGTTTGCAAGAGTCTGAATCTGTCCCTGGACCACTTGTGCTCCAGATACCGGCTGGGCTAGGCGGATGTATTGTAGCTGGCCCGTATTTAGTTGCACCTACAATCAATCAACACAAGGGGGAGACAGAGTTTGGTTTGGAGCAAAGGTCATTTGAACACAGAGGACACAGCCATTTTCCTCCTCTGGACAATACAGAACGCTTCCCCCTGGTGGATTGTTAATTGTCTAAAATCTATGGCTCAAAATGGAAAATACGTGCCACCAAAAACAGATGTCTTTTGGGCACCGTTTCTCTTTTAACTCCAGCTTGCCGCATCTTCAGCTCCTCCTTCTCTCTCACCATATGCCTGTTCCTTTTCCTTTCCAACCTGGTTTAACAACTTACCGGGATTTGCTGGATTTCTCCAGTGTTGGTGATGATCTGCTGCATGACCTGCATGGTCTGGCCCTGGGCTTGAGCGGTTTGAGCTTGACCCTGGGCTGCAGCAGCCTGGACAATCTGCACCTGCTGGCCCTCACCCACCTGCATCGCGACAGGTGCGCTCTAAAGAAGAATGGGAGAGAAAGAAAGAGAGGAAGAGAAATCAAACAAAGAAAGACAGCACATAAACTAATTAGTGCCAGCAGAAAATCACTGAAGTCCCCAGAGAACAGTTTTAACCCTGGGGTGCAAAGCTTAGGCATCCTTAAATTTTAAAAGCCTGTTAAAAGATGATCAAGCAGGAATAAAAGACATGGCGACATGAGGTGACAACACAAGCTTCGAGTCCTCTCTTTTTCTTCTCTCTGTCACATTATCTAACAGAGGCCATCTGATCTCATGCTGGAGTCGTCCCTACAGACCTCCGTCACCTGAGCAGGACAAGGCTGCGGCACCAAGTTGTGGCCTCCAAGTGTGTAGTTAGTGAACATATAAAAGTTATGTGTTTACCGTGATGGGTGTGCCTTGTGATTGCACTTGCACTTGCTGTAACTGCTGCATGGTGGCACCTTGCAACATCTGATGGCCGACAGAACAGAATGAGAAAATGAGAGAAAGAAACACAGTGAGAAAGCAGCGACTGCAACAACTCAGAGCACAAATGTAAGCATGAGTGGCACGTATGCAGAGAAAGCTTGAGCATTAGATAGAATGACAAAGATGGCATTAAGCAGCAGATACCATTTAACGGCATGTTTATGAAGAAAACACTAAATCAGGGGAATGAGGTAAAACTGGGAAAATGTTAAAAGAAGCTCAAGTGTAATGATAACCAAAAAAAAGGAAAGAGTTGGTCTGAACTGGTTTAAAATCAAAGGTACTGGCCAGTTTGCTGGACAGAGGCATTTCTACAAATAAAATCAAACTAAAAAAAGGAATTTTTCAGTCGCACATTGCCCAAATGGCTGTTGTAAAAATGTAGTACTGCTTTGAGACTAGCTTTCAGCAGGTCATGAGTATGCCATGAAACAAAACTATTCTCTGAACACAAGTTCAGTGAAGTATCTCCTGCTCAGGGTTGCATATTTTAGAATCAGGTGATGTATCAAATCCCTGAACCCACTATGCTTGAGAGCTAAAGATGGCTGTCCACTCAGTGTAAAAAATGTCAATGATGTGCCTCATTCTGGCTTTACTTTGTTCATTGCTGTTACCACTTAAAGATACCAAAGACTGCTGGCTGGTTTGACATGGTGAACTTGGCGTCTCTACACCTTATAGATTTTCATAATTGTAAGCTTTGGTTCTTCCCGACTTACAGGGAAAGACTTCCACACCAAAGATATGCCTGTGTCCTAATGTTTGCAGCTACTGTGTCGCTGTCTACATGAAGATCAGGAAAAAAGCCTGATCTGCCAGTCACTGATGACAATCAGTTCAGCTGAAAATCAGCCCCCGTTCTTACAACAGACTTACAATACAGTTACATTTAGTGCAACTAAAGAAGAGTTCCCAAAGATTTTACAAATATCTATGTCTGATATTATACTAATAAAAGAATTAACAAAGAGCAACAAATAGTGAGGGGGAAAAGTAAAGTCAGACACAGAAATAATGGCTATGTAATGCCATCCCATTTAACTCCTCATTCTACATAAACCAAGCATGATACATGGTTGATCCATGCGCAACTTAACAAGCTTTTTTTAAACACCCGAACAGAAGGGATGTCGTAATCACAATACACCGAGTAGAGAAGGTGGAGATGCAAGGATATAGACTGATGCTTGGCTATATTGGCTTAACTTTTAACTGAATGAGAGGTAAAGTATTCAAATCTAATGACACAATAACAGAAATTTAGTGAAGATGATGTCTCTTGCTTGGGGGAACACTTTGACATGAAGGAAAAAAAAAACGTTTTGTATTTAAGTGTGCTACCGAGTTAAGACCCAACGATGGAGTCTACATAGGGTGAGTGTCAAAGTGCGACTAGGGACTGCAGCAGTGGCAGGATAGTGAATCACACCAGTTCTAAACAAGTATGACAGCTCAGCTAAAGGCAGTCTGCTGAAACAGCATGAAGCCCCCAAGCAGCACACCATGCAGAGACCAAACTAGAGAAGAAGAGTGCTAAGCAGGAAAAAGTAGCAGAAATGAATCATTAGAAAGAGAGACAATTGGATGATGTCGCAAACCATGAATGTTTGGCAAAAAACTACAACCCCGAGGAGGAATGCACACACGCCAATGATCTTTGTGAGAAACTGTATATGTGTTTTCTAGGGATGGGCCTCTAAATAAAAAACAAAGATTGACTCTTTTTTTTTTCTCTTTTTCAGCTTTATTTTGTATTGCTGAAACAAAGAACACCCTTGAGAATCAAAAACAAGAAAAGAATCATGACTGTTTTCCAAATTTAAAAGAACATTTCCTCTCTTTTTTTTTAATTCTTACACCAACACACCAGGATTCCAGAAACTCAACCATGATCCTGTCTTTGTACAGCTGTATAATTTATCAATTAATAGCACAATCAAAATCACTTCAAGTGCAAATTACCATTCAGCATACACAAATAAGTAAATAAGAAACCAGACCGTATTCAGTTTGAGTTAAGAGCCTGGTTCTGCTGGAGGTTTCTTCCTGTTAAAGGGGAGTTTTTCCTCTCCACTGTTGCTACATGCTTGCTC
>JAPMNP010643743.1:0-15789 GCA_029874935.1 Atherina boyeri | reverse complement strand
GAATTTGTCTTATGAATGTAAAAAATGCCCTCTCTCCAAAACATTATGTGCGCCTTTCAGCCTACATTTGAATTAATAGATAAAGGAATGAATAAATAAACAAAACTAGAACCTTTTCGTGGTGTAGTTTGTATTTTTACTTTATTATGAAAGCCTCCACCGGATGTTTACTGTTTTCATTCTTAATCTCCGTCTTTCCTTGTCTGTTTAATTCATATTAGTACAAATTTCTTATTCACGCTTATATTCCTAAAGATTTCAGTTATATGTTATATCTTTTTGTTTGTAACTATTTGTGAGAGGACTTATATGGCAAGTGGTTACGTTACAGTGTTTTTTTATTTAGAAAATAAATATTCGGATGTGATCTCCGTTGGTTGCCTTGACACCACTTGACACAGGCGGAGTCTTCTTCACTCATTGGCTAGCGGCGAAATTTGAAATGCAACGCGCTCAGTAAAGCTGTGGTTGCTGCGCGAGGATGTGGACAAAGTGGTTGAACGCTACGAAAAGAAAAGGAAAATAATATTCTGCATACTAAACATCTCCGGAAAACTCTCCTGTACAAAATTTCTCCAGGTAGGTAGCAACCTTTTGGTTAATAATCTTTGCTAAAAGGGGAAATGTAGACGTGCTTAATCCAATAACCGCCGTGTCTTGCTAGCAGTTAACGTTGGATGAGGTTAACGTTACGTTCTTGCGAGGAAATGTTGAAAGATAAACCATAGGTCAAACAGATTAGCTAGGAAATGAAAAACGAACAGTGAAGCTTGTGAATTCAACTGACCAATTTAAGACAGTTGGCTGATATAAAGCATTAAATGAGCATTTAAGGCAATATATTCGCTAGTTGCGTATTATATCCAGCAAAAAGCACAACTACAGAGCAACTATACTGTGACTTAAATGCAAATGAACTTGTGTGCGCGTGTGTGTGTGTGTGTGTGTGTGTTTGTTCTTAGAGGGTCTGAATTTCAGAACAACATGGAGACTGTGGTGCTGGACATCCAGAGCTTATATGATAAGCTGAGGACACAAGTTGACCTTCTCAACGAGAACATTGAACCCAGTGAGTAGTCTGGTGCTTTGTTTTAACTTTATTGTCTGCCATTTAACACAATGATTTAAGACATTTATATAGTCGTCTACTATAATAATATGTGAATCCTTTCTCCCAGACTTCATACAGATGGCACAAAATTTTGATGACTGCCGTCGCAAATGGCTAAGGACTGAGCTGGAGCTAGGATCTTACAAAGACACACTCAAAAAAGCAGAAATGGAGAAGGGAGCCTTGGAGGTCCAACTGAAACATGCCCGCAACCAAGTGGATGTGGAGATCCGGCGGAGACAGAAGGCTGAGACTGATTGTGAAACACTGGCAAGTTTAATCTATTACCAACCTCTGTTCGTTGTTTATTTTGGTGTTGTTTTGTTTTTGTTTTGTTTTTCTTTCTTCCCTCAGCTGGCTCTTATAATGCCCTACTTGCATTTCTGTAATACAGGACCGTCAAATTCAGTTGATACGGGATCTTTTGACAAGTGAGGGATCCACTAACAGCATTCAGCTGAGTGCAGAACAGCGTTCTGCTCTGGCCTTCCTTAATGGAAACAGTCAGGCAGCAACCAACCTGAATACTAGTCGAAGGTAAGAAACTCCTAAATGATAATGTTTGTTAAATACAGTTCCTGTTTTTGACTCATGGTCCTGTTTATTTACTCTGTGTTTGCTTTTACTTACACATGGGGATGCTTCCTAACCAGCACTGGTTTTGTGCCAAATAAAACTGTTGGTTAAAATGTTTTGGGTGGAACTACATGAGGATAATCTCTGGTCTAACGTGACATTTCTGTTGTTCCTCACAGACTGATGACAATAGATGAGTCTGCATCTATTTTGTCAGATATAAGCTATGACAAAACGGATGACTCTCTTGTAAGTACTTCCTTTTTTCCTGCATTGTCTATGTTTACAGTTATGTCATTTTACTTCAAAATGCCCTGCTTAGTTTAAAATCTGACTCTGTGGTGTTTGATGTTGGACAGGACTGGGACTCCTCTGCTGTGCGGACTGTGCGACTCAAGAAACGTGAAAAAAGGGTATGCTGATGACATGTCCACTGCTTCTCTATAGATATTGTGACATGAAAAATATTCTCGTGCTAAGGTTGTTGTGACGTCTGTCTGGATTGCAGCGCTCCTCAAGAAATCATATTGATGGTCCTCCCGTTGCTTCGAAAAGGTCTCGTTCAACAGGCAGAACTTCGGAAAGGGTTAGTATTTTGTTTCAATCTGGGTATTGTCATCATCTGTTTTCCATTGCTGTACTATTGCAGTATACCGTATACAAGACAAGACCATAATCACTTGAAATATAAGGCAACTGTTTAGTCAGCAAAGTTGAGTTTGTTTGTAGTCAGGTGTTAAAGTTCATCATATGGGCCTGACATAGTTTTGTTTTTTGATTTGTTTTGTTTTGATTTTTATGACTTTTTAATTATTACATTTTTTAAAATTTCAATACTATTATTGATATTCAACAGGGAAATGAGACCCTTGTGACGACGACAACAGTGACTCTCCCTCCAAATGGAGGCCCAGTTGAAGCGGTTTCTACCATTGAGGCTGTTCCTTACTGGACTCGCAGTAGGAGAAAGACTGGTAAGAGTTTTGTTATGGTATATCATATATCCATGGGATATCCAACCCTTAAGGTATTGAATTTTTTATTTATTTTTTGCTTTTGTCAGAAAGAACTGAAAATAATTCTATTTACAAATGTCTAAGATATTTTTTTCTGGCTCTATGATGTCAGCTTTGTTCATTAGACTAGTTATTAATGCGATTTTATATTTGAATGGTAAAGTGGCTATAACCAGATTTCAAGGATTAAGGTACCTATGACCTCATAAAACGTGCCTAATGTGGTAAAAATAAATTGATTGATAATTATTAAATGAAGACAATTTGACCTAGAGGTCAAGTTGCTGTCTTTATATGATATAGGCGTACATTATCTATTGTGGCTCCCTAGATGTCAACTATGGGGATAAGTTTAAGGAGGCTTCTGTTTTACTACTTTTATTGTGTGTGTTTTCACACAATAAAAGTAATAATGTTATAAGAAACTGTTGTTTTTCAAGCTGCAACAAACAGACAGACAAACACAATGCCATCTCAAGGCACTTTTTACTGAAAACAAAATAGAAAAGAAATTATTAAATCTAATCATAATTCATTTAATTGAAATTCAATTCAATCAAAATCAATTAATAGTGTTATTCATATAATGCCAATTCGTAAGACTCAGTCCCGCAATCTGAGCAAGGCACTAAAACTTTGCGTGGGACTGATTAGGAAATTAAATGGTTTTCTTTTTTTTTAGGCCCTGCTATGATTCTAAAGGTGAAGACTGCACCGTTAATCAGTTGATTGATTTATAAATTCTACTTACTAGCATAAATATGCTCCTTATTTGTATTTTGTTCTGCTGCTACTTTATCACTCTGATAGCTGCAGATTCTCACTTTGGTAACATACAATTGTTTGAATTGGAATAAAATGTCACCATGACACTCGCACACAGAAATATTTTTTGATTTCTGTGACATATTGCCCACACTCTGACTCAACAGTGAGAGGTGCTGGCCTATTGTTGCTCATATTAGTCAAATAATGAGCAGCAAATGTCTTTATTTTTACTGATGCTTACCTCTTGGATGAAAAACACAGGATGCTGAAACTGTAGATGATATGTGGCATAGTGGTTTCAGCCATGCATATCAAGCAGCCAGTTATGTTGTACCATTTTAAGCCGTGACATAATATAAACGTGCTCTCACACTGAACTTGCATGAATATGTTGCATGTAAACAGGGGGGCTATGCCAGATTTAAATAGCTAACTTGTAATGAAAAGCAAATACTTGGATGGGTGCCTTGAATAAAATTCTTTGTACCACATTGGTGAATCGACAGCATATTTTCTCATAACTACTGAAATATATGTGCTGTCATAAGAAATGGTTTATTTTTCAACCTCTCCTATTCAGCTGCTATGGAGTGGGACTCTGAATCTGTCAAGTCTGAGGATGTTTTCAAGCCACCTGGCAATCCAGAGGGACCGATGAAGGCTGAGCCCAGCACTCCACAGAGTAAAGGAGGTGTCCGTCTGCACGAGTTTGTTTCCAAAACTGTAAGTGTGCGATCACTACAATGAATTAATTAAACTTGAAAAGCACATCTTCAGAATATGATCTTGATCTGGTCATTTTCTACTTTTTAAAATGTTTTATTAATTATTTGTTTTGCTGCAGTTTGTTTTAATTTGCTCTCATAATTAAAGTTTATTTTACTTTTGATAGACGCACTGAAGATCCATCTTGCTGGTTTGCAGCCCTGTGTATTGCTTGTTTGGACATAGAGCTCCACATATGTTCGTGGAGTTTCAGAGTCTATTAACAAATATTTTTTTATAGGTCATTAAGCCAGAATCATGTGTACCATGTGGAAAGAGGATAAAGTTTGGAAAGATTTCCCTGAAATGCCGCGACTGTAGGGTGGTGTCGCACCCAGAATGTCGTGAGAGGTGTCCCCTGCCATGCATCCCCAACCTGGGAGGCACACCAGTCAAAATTGGGGAGGTATATGATTTGTTATGGGAAACTTTCCCTCACTCTATTACGAATGTGCTGAGTCAGCATTTAGATACATTTATATGCATTTTCAATAACCTCCTGATTTACACACACGTGCATTTAGTAAATTAATCTCCAATCTGATGACATGATTTCTCACCTTGTTTTCAGGGTGTCCTTGCAGATTACGTGCCAGACACATCTCCGATGATCCCCCCCCTCGTCGTCCACTGTGTGAGTGAGATCGAACAAAGGGGGATGCATGAGGTGAGTGGTGTTTTACTGTTCTAATACTATGCAGAAATGGCGAGGACAGTAAAGCCTCACATCCTGGTCGTTATTTTTAATGTCCTCTCCTTTTAAGCGGAGACGGAGAGCTGTGAGTAAGGTTTTACAATCTGCTCCTTGGAGATTAAAATCATAATTTAGTGATGGAAAAGCTCCAACTCTATTGATTGCTTTGTTATTTTGCTGCTGCCTCTTGTCTCTGTTTATTTGCTCCTGTCTCTCTACCTTCCATTGAAATAGATATTAGCTTTTTCTGATCTTAAACAAATTTGCTGCCTTTCTTCCTTGTTCATGTAATAGATGGATTTTGCCTTTGTGTCTTGTGACCAATATGGAGTGAGCTGTTAAATGTTTGCCATGTTCGCAAGTTAGAAATTACTTTTTATTTAAGGTCCTTAATGGTTTATATATGTTGTGGGTTAATTTTAAGCCTGTATTTGCTCTTTTTGAAACATTTTTCTCCTGTAATGTTCATACAATGAAACCGTTTTAAATGCACACCATGAAGTTTAGTTAACGAAACGATTACTTTGAAGTGTTTCCATTATTATTAATATAATTAAGATTTTCCAACACTCATTTAACCGTATATGGTTTATAATTGTACTTTTCCTATGTTTTTCAGGCTGGGCTGTACCGTCTGTCTGGTGCTGATCGTACGGTGAAGGAGCTGAAGGAGAAGTTTCTCCGTAGCAAGACTGTCCCTGTGCTCAGCAAGGTGGATGATATCCATGCCATTACTGGCCTCCTCAAGGACTTCCTGAGAAACCTGAAGGAGCCTCTGCTCACCTTCCGCCTCAACCGTCCCTTCATGGATGCAGCAGGTGTGTGTGTTTCTATATGTGAGTGGTCTGATGTGGAGGACTTCTTACAGTAATGCCTGAAACAAAGGCCACAATGAAATCTCTGAATGGATAGCATGAAGTGAATGCAGGTTTCCTGTTATATTCTTGCAATAAACTATTTTCATTGATGAAATTATGGAGTAAGAGACTATTTTGTTTACTTATAATACCACACAATGTCCTTTCCCCCCCTAGTTTTTGCTGCTAAAGTTGTCCTTTGTTTTTCTACAGAGGTTTCAGATGATGACAACAGCATAGCTCTGATGTACCAAACAATTGGCAACCTGCCGCAGCCCAACAGAGATACGCTGGCTTTCCTAGTCCTTCACCTTCAGAGGTTAGCATTACCTGCCCTTCTCTAAACATAACAATGGGGTTTGATGTCTTTAATATTCCTGCTACATCCTGGGATTTGCTGACATTTTTCCTTTTTTATTTTCTTTTTAAATATTTGCACACTGAATGTTCGTTGTCTGATTCCCCCAGTTAATAGTTTTCTCAAAAATTCAGTTAACATGTTATCTCTACATGCACGTTAATGAGACATAGTCACAGTCTTGTATAATCTTGCAGAGTTGCAGACAGCTTGGACACTAAGATGAACATCAGTAACCTGGCTCGGGTTTTTGGTCCAACTATTGTTGGCCATGGAGTTCCCAACCCAGACCCAATGACGATCCTCCAGGATACCAAACGACAGCCTATGGTAGGCTTGGAGAATTTTTCATGTTTCTTGTACATGTTCTAGAATTTTGCTCATTGAGCATTTAATAAGCATTTTATTTATAAAGCACTTTACATTTGTGCAAAAAATCTCGAAGTGCAGCTGCTGTGCAGCTTCTTTATCAACTTCATGAATATTAAAGATGAGCAACTGGTGCATGCATATGTCTAAGGAGCAACTATGCGAACAAACCTGTGGTCAGATAAATAAATTGGTCAGTAGTCTGACGTTCTCCACCATGTCAATAGAATGATAAAAGAAAAACTGGTTCTCATCAGGATTGAGACGTGTGCAGCTACTCACTGGCACATCTCCATCTAAAAGCCTTTTATGACTTTTGTTAGTACTTCTGTAATACTTACAGCTGACCCACAGACAGTCTTGCAAAAAATACTCATGTCTGAAAAATTTACTTGGCTCTTTTTTAATGTATTTTTTACTGTAGGCATCAATAGAATGTGTAATTTGCCCACAGGTGGCCAGCCTTTTTGTAACCATAACGTGCAATTCATTTTCATGCAATTTCATTGCTGTGAAAGCACTCCTCTGTCTCTATTTTGCCAAGTGAATACTTCAATTTTAAATAACCAGCTAATGAAAACACATTCAGTCTGGTATTAATGGGATGAAAACGGCTGTCCTGTGAATTCTTCCTGTGCAAGAAAGCAGTCTGAATTGACAACAGGAATCCAGGACATGTGAATATGAAATGGCCTTAAGCGTGAACACATTTTTAATTGGGTTAGATTTCAACTGAAGCCCAAAGAATATAAATACCGTTAAGTCTTTGATCGTACATTTGTTTAGGATTGTTAAAAATTTGGATTTAGTATTCAAAAGATAGGGCTTTTCAAAATTCAAACACTTATTGTGAGCAATCAGGATTGCTGTGTTGAGCCCTATATCTGGTTTTGTAAGACTGAGCCTCCACAAGATTTATCCTTAACCAGCAGCCTTCCAAAAAAAAAAAAAAAATCTCCAAACTGATGCTACTCACCAGGAAATCATCACAGTCCCATGCTGTTTTTAGTAATTCCCTGGTGTCTAGCTCAAGGCAAGCTGAATCAGTCAAACAATGGTGGAATAGAATGAGGCAATGCACTGAAATAATCTAGCCTTTTGAATTTTGTTTTAATTAATCTGTTTTTCTATTTAGGTAGTGGAGCGTCTGTTGGCTCTGCCAGTGAATTACTGGGGCCAGTTTGTGATGGCAGTGAATGAGCAGACAAACTTAGATCACTTGATCATCGAGAATGCAAACTGCTATGCCACCCCTGAGAGAAGTACTCGTCCTCTTTACTCTTATGTTACTGCAATGCTTGTATGAGTGTTGGCACAGTTGGTCCTTGACGTTTCATGAGAGCCTGAGATAATGTTTGTTTTTTTTGTTTTGACTTGTTGCAGTGAGCATGCTCGGACCTCTGACCACTCCGGAGTACCAGCTAAACAAAACCCCCTCCTCCAGCTCATTATCTCAACGCATGAAGTCCTCCCTGACACCCAGGTATACACACAAACAGCTTTAACACTTTTATAATCACTGTTATCATCAGCTTCGACTGTGGTGCAATGTCTGCTTTTACTAAGAATGATTCCAAAAAGGTAATTTCATGATTTGTACTTCTTGTTGCAGATTTGGGAGCAAGAGTAAATCAGCTGTCGGATTTTCTCACCAGGGAAAGTTCTTCTCATCCCCACTCCTCAAATGAAAAAACACAACTGTATTCATACTGCAATACCATTCAACATATTTTTGCATGTACTGCACATGTTGATTCATGCCTCCATTTTATACTTTCTTGACAAAACTATATTCCACATTTGTAAAAGGTGGATTTTGATTGTTATACATGTCTAAAAGGGCTTCCCCCCCCTGTAGCTTTCCCCATCTATGCACACCTGTGTCTTTAGAGTTGTTGCTTTTTATTAAATTATAAACATGTCATTCTCATTTCGGATCATAACATGAGAATGTGCTATGTTTTTGAGGTGTGCTCATAGATTAAAACAAGTACTGTATGCAAAGCTTTAGTTTGACCAGCTTCTACATATAATTGTTTCTTTTACAAGTTCTTCAACTCATGTTTCACTCAGAAGCTGAAGAACTGGTTGTTTAGCATTTCATTCTACAATGTAAATGTGTGTGATGCTCACTGCGTGATTTATTCCTTTTTTTTTTTTTCAAGTTTGATGTTTTGTCTTTTATTTGTTTGGGATCTGTATGTGATTGGGAAAATCTTCATTAGCCAGTGATATTAATGTTTAAAATCATACCTTTTTATTACCTACCATTTTTCAGTTATAGACAGTAGTTACAAAATCTGATGGATGACCATCATTGGCATGATTTGTGTGGGTTCTTTTTTTATATATACATTTTTTTGTAAATGTTATGAAGAAGTCTAAGCTTCTGGTTGCACTGCTATTGATCATCACAAGATCCAATCTTTGCTTTGTTATTCTGCCCCTCCAGTGTTTATTGCTCTGTGCAATGTTTGTACTATGGGATCTTGCTTATGAGCAACCCCAGGAAAAAGGTAATTACTTTATTAGCCAGTTAAGCCGTGGCATTATTCGATTATCAATACGCTTTATACACAAATTTTGTCTAAAATTCGTGTAACTTATAAAATACATTTCTAACATTTTCAGAAATGTCTCCTGTCCTTCTTGAAAAATGCATTATCTAGATTTAAGTATTGCTGCTGAAAATCTTTGACCCCAAGCACTGCATACAAATTTAAGAAAACTTAGGTCAGCTTTATTCATTCTTAACTTTACACAGAGATAAGTAAAGTCTTATCTATTTAAACATACTAAATCAAAGGCAGCTGATTATTTTAAGTTTTGTCATTGAAAGGCTTCCAAGGTGAGAAATCTCTAATTATGTTCACAAATGTTGCATCATTAAGGTGATCATATGCACAGACAGCAATTAAATCTGAAGTGTACCTAAATGCTGCTTGATGCGAGGTTTTTGTATTTACTTTTTCAGGTGGTACAGCTGTTTTAATAACCTCAATGTTGGTGTAAAAGATATTTTATAAATGTGTCCACTTTTTTAGGCTTTTTTCTAGGCCATTATGACAGTTGCTTGACAGGAAAGAGTTTAGAGAGTGGTGAATGACATGCAGCAAAGGGTCCAAGGCCGGCTGCAAGCGAGGAACTATAGCCTCTGCAGAATGGGCGGGCGCTCAACCCACTGAGATACACACCGTCCCAACGTGTCCACTTTTAAATATGAAGTGTGGATTAGGCTCTGTAGGTTTGTTCACATTCTGAAAGTGATCGAGGTCACATGTGGATTTTCATGAGTGTGGGTGTAAATGGGTATATATGAGAACCAGCATTCCCTGTTGAGTGACACCAGGGGCATACAACCAAATGCTGGGCCCTGTACCCATGCAAATGCACAAAGTGTGAGTGCAAACATAAAATTGAATTTCAAATTATCTAAAAATTAACCATAAAAAGTGTTAATGACTGGCTCTTTCATTCACCACCTGAATTGATGCATGTGGCTACTTCTATTCAAATACCTATGAAATTTAGGCTTTCATCTGGTTTGTGTACTTTGTGTATTAACATTTTGATCCATGACACTCTGGGCCCAATTCATTAAAAATATATATAGATATTTTTTCTCTTTTGAGGGGGGGGTTTAATGGGCAATCTCCCTACTCTGGGCCTTTCCAGTTAAACATCAATCTTTTCCCTTTTTAACCACCAGTTGCAGGCCAGTTAACAATCTGATTCATGATTCCAACATTTGAGAGGCTAAAGATTTTCAGAGGCTTTTTATACACAGTTACAGAACGGTGAAGACTGATAAAACCACAGAAAAGCAAATTACAACTGTATACAAAATTCAACCCTTTTACAGTTTTAATGTGTGTAGCAATTAATGAGAATAAATGTTCAAGGGTAATAAGATCAAAATTTTGGCCGTGGCCAGAGAAGAGGAGTGTTCTTGACATATTCCTGGAAGGCAGGATCAGATCCCCACTTCTTCATGGCCTGCTTCTCCAGGATGGGGATACCGCTGACGTAACGTAGCAGGAACCAGACAAACAGAGGCGACACCACACTCAGGTACTGGGGACCCTGCATCACTGATGAGGCTGAGAGCCAAAGGCCTGACCACTGCAGGATCTCTCCAAAGTAGTTAGGATGTCTGCTGTAGGACCACAGTCCACTCTGGATGAACTTCCCCTAGAGATCCAAATAGAAATTCAGTAGTCAGGTTATTACACCCAGAGACTGAGGTGTCAGTGCAGTTTAAGGTTATATAGCAGGAGAGGGGAATCTCCTAACTTACAACATTATCTGGGTCACGCTTGAAATTCCACTTTTGTTGGTCAGCAATAGCCTCAGTAGCGAAACCAAGACCCCAAATTGTCCAGCCAATGTAGTCCCTTGTCCCTAGAGGCACATCACGCCTCTCACTGTTCAGCATGAGGGTGGGCAGGAGGGTCATAAATACCCATGCGGCTGAGAGAAATAGGAGGAAAAATCATTTTCAACCGGCCTTGCTTTAATCCTTCCATGAAATAAATACACTTAACAGTAACCAAAAACTCCAGCTTCGAATAAATGAATATAAAGAACTTGAAACTAGACAGTGATTTATACGGGGCATCTTTCCCTGCACTATAGGTGCTGAGCTGGTAAAGGGAGGGAGGACTAAATATCACTTCCAGTACCTTGAACGGTCCAGTATACAAAGAAAGTCCCTGGGCTGTCTCTAACATTGTTGAATCTGCGATCATGACCGTCCTTCAAGATCCGCATGAAGAGGAATGTCCCGAGCCTACAGAGGGAACATGGTTAACATCTATTCACATTAACCAAGGCATTATTCATTAACTTGAGTGACCTATCTTTAAGGTTTTACATTTATTAGTTCTATGACCTTTCCTTGGACCCTTCATAGCCCAGCTTATCACAAAACTCTTAAGATTGAGTCTCTTCCTCCGTCAGCTGGCATTTAGTGAACCATTAAAACATTTAGGGTCAATGCCTCCTAACTTACCTCAGTCCCCATGCTGTCACCAACCCCGTCTGCACCTTCTGACGGGTATGACCGGCTCCACCCCAGATACGACTCAGGTGTGCAAGTAGTATAAATGTACCAGAGCCTGCAAACAGAGATATAGCGAGGTGCAAACTTAGGGCGGTTGGGACTTAGGCATGGCAAACGACTGGAGTTGTTGCACATTAAGGCGTGCCCAATAAATCTTTTACCCAGGATACTGCAGACAATTGGTTCCAAAGTTCAAGGGTAAAAAATATACAGGAGCACACAGTGGAGTGGAGAACCAGAAGAGGACGAGTAAAGAAGGGTTCAGCCGACACGTTACTAAAATTAATAGCAACAGAAATCTTGTCAGTGGTGTCAACAGGTAAGCAATGCTGTTCTACATGGAACATTAGGTTGCAAATGGACTGTATTGAGGTTTAGACGAGCTTAATCCTGACATGCTGGATTAATCTTTAAATCTTTTACTTCCTCACTGGTAGTGTACCTAAGTAATTTGTTTTTGAGGTTGCAGAAAATATCTATTATCAGATTAAAAATCAGTCTAAATGTTTAAATGAAGGCGATGTACCTTTTAAAAAGAAGAAAAATTTAATCAAGTGATGAATCATTTGCGGATGTTTGACAAAATGGTAGGAAGGTTTTTGCCCCAAATCCTGAATGTATTAGTTCAATATTAGATGAGACAAAGAAAATAAGAATCAAGATTAGAATTTTTAAAGAATAAATCTCGATCGACCCTTTTGATATCTACGTCGAGGGTGTGTACTTGTTTTTAAGGTGGCAAAAATTAGAATGATTGCAGTAAGGGTGTGTTAGTATTTCTTTTATCAGAAATGAATATTGTAAAGCATGAACATTCCTGATTGGGTCCCACAAAAAGCCCCTTTTTTATTTTCTGTACGGCCCTGCTGGCTCACGCGCTGATTGGATCTACACGCTTCTTAAGCCGAAGGCGGAGCTCTTCCTCCTGACTTGTTTCACAACAAACCTCATTCAGATAATAAGGGTTTTGTAATGATTACATTTCATCATTTATACAACAATGGAAAAAAAACCTGCATAATCATATAATCAAACAACGCTAATAGCTGTTTTTGTTTTTTGATTCGCTTTTCTGCCGCACAGACTTCACGCAAAATGAGTTGCTCCGAATATTAAGCAAAGCTGCAAAAAAAACAAAAAAAAACAAAACTAAAAACAATCAACCACATGGCCGCAAGCGATTGCTCAGGAAGCATTATTTTACATTACCTGCTAAATCATAAAACTTCTCGGTTTTGAAAGCTGCCGCTAGAGCCCAGCCGGCCCACTGGATCCCCAGGTCGGTGGCGGCACACTTGGCCAAAGTGCTTCCCATGATCATGTCGTGCAGTTCCGCGAGCAGCACGGCAATCCGAGGGTTGGTCATGGAGCCACTCCTCCAATACCCAAGAAATATAAACAATTTGGCTAAAGTTCACAGCCGATATACTGCAGGAAGTAGACTTCCACGGGGAACTCTGGGTATTGTAGTTATAAGAGGATCATCCCGCCTGTGGCATTTATCTAGTAGTCTATGGAGGCATAACGTGATTAGAAACGGTGCGTTGGGAAGTTGAAGTAGCCTAATCAGATTAGAAAACCACTTGAGGAATTGTCCAACTAAAATAAAGGACGAGTCGAACACATTTTGTATCTTTTGTTAATTTGTTGATTCATTTGTTGAACCAGCTACCCCCTCGCCCCCATTTGTGTGTGTGTGTGTGTGTGTGTGTGTGTGTGTGTGTGTGTGTGTGTGTGTGTGTGTTTTTAATGACGATTGATGGTCGATTATAAATGGTTTTGATTATAATCCAATATCCTGACAAATTAGAAAAAATATTTTATTAACTTCATTCTCAAACATTTAAATTTGTCTTTGGCATAAAGACAATTATACAACAAACTACAGCAACAATGACCGTTCAATCAGTTCATCCAACATATTTCACAGATCTCTATTAACTTGTAGAAGTAATCTGACAAATGGAACCATTTTGTGACTCTCACTTTATTAGCATTTCCTGCCTGATTCAATGATTGATTATTGCGCATGAAATAAAAGTGACAGTTTTGTTCAGTAACAAGTAAAAGAGAAAGGATGCATCATTGGCATGATGTATTTGTAGCCTATATATTTACAAAAATCAAAGTAGCCTAAGAACAAAAAATAAACTACTCTTAATGTAAAAGTACAAAGACCTCAAATCAGAAAAAGCAGAGTGTGGTAAAATCTTTTATTTTCAATGCAGTTATATTTTACTTTATTGTGATAACACTGCATTACAGTATATGAATCCAAGAAATGTCATGTTTTGTCAACATCCTTTCTTAATCTATACATCAACAGTCAAAGACAATTTGAGGCGGTTTGTTATTTTCTTTAATTTATTTATTTGAACAAGGAAAAAAAGAGAAAAAGAAACAAAAAACAATACAACAAAATGCCCCTTGTTCAAAAGGAGTAGGAAGAAGGATTATATCCCATACCTTTTCCAAATCTGAATAAATGATCATTATCAGTCATTATACTATTGTCACATAATAGCACACACCAGGCAACACCATACATTATATCATATAATGAAACAACAATATTGCACTGCTGTCATTCCTTTTCACAACACTTTAAAAACGTTGTGAGCGGTGTCATTTTATTCCATCCTTTCTGCAAAAATGTCGTGAGGTACACAGCAATATAGATTGTCACTGCATCTTTTCGATTTCAAGAACTTTTTTTCCCTTCTTTAACTCAGCATTCGCTCACTCTTCTTCAGCCATGCTTTGGTAATATGTGCAGAATGTGATTTTGCACGGTTTTTGTTGAAAAATGTATGTACGTCCCCAGAGAAGATGTCATCTTCCAGGAAGCACATGTTGCTCTAAAACCTAGCTTTTTGTCTTTAAAAAAATATCTGGGATACTGACTGGTCTGAACATACATGTTCCCACGGTGTGATGGTCTGTCCTATATCTTGTAGCACAGGAAAGCCATCACCACCTCTGGACAATATCAGTTAAGTAAAGTTAAGTGACATTTGTGATTGACGCTGTATTGTGCTTGAAAAGGTCTTCTGCAGTAATCCTTTCCCCATTTGTAGGATTGGAGGTCACAAGAGTTTGTGGGCTTGCACCCTTTACACACAAGTTTTGAAAAGTTCCTTGAATTGTTAATGATATTCTTCATGGTAAAAAGGAAAATAAGAAAATAATTACCACTATTTACTTTTTATTCAAAAGAAAAGTAAAGCAGGTAAAGAAACTTTTTATTCAAACATTTGATTTTTCTCACATTTCTTAAACTTGAGTTCCTCAGCTTTTGTACAAAATTATAACAATAATTTGTTGACATCTGTCTGGAATAGCATTATCTTTTTAACTTCATTACTTATCAATAGCCTCATTCCACCTTTTCCCATGTCTTTTCTAAATGTGTTCTAGCCTAAAGTGCAGGAATAAATGGATACTAAGTTAAATAAAGCTGACAAGAAAAAGTATTAGATATCTTTGATTTGTTCTGTTAAAAAACACAACTAATACTAAATGTAAGGATCACACATGTTCTGATTCTGGTTGGATCATACTCTGGCAAAATAACAGATTATCATTACAGATGATGTACTGAGTAATGTTGGAGTGTTTCTTATTGTGGCAAAATTAGAAATATAATGACTTTCTGTAATCAGTTCTCTCTCTCTCTCTCTCTCTCTCTCAAAATTTAAGGTTCTACACAGTCAATTTAGCAGTGTTAAATCAACACTTAAAGAGTTAAATTTAACACTGTCCGAGTGTATTTGGTCCTTAACACAATGGAATTAACACCAATTCTGATAAAATTAACTCAAAATTGAGTAAAAAATGAACACTGTCTAACACTTGACAGTGTTAATGAAACTTAAAGAGGCTACATGGAGTTTCCTGAATTTTCAACTCGCGTCTGACACCTTTGGCTGAAAAACGGAACTTCACCTCCTTTCTGCTCGTCCTCGCAGCTCACACTCATGGTCTGACATAGAGTTTCTGTTGGTGTTTGAGTTGTGCTGGGTCGCTCTGTGTATTCTCACAATCCGTAATCTGAAACGTTTAATATGAACGTGCTTTGAAGTCACATCCGCAGACAAAGCACGCGGAAATTCGTATCCGATAGAAACAAGGAAAAATCCGCTCCAGGCTTATAGATGCACCCGCGGTGAGCCGACAGGGTGTCAGTATGCTCACCAGAAGATGTTTGAGTCTT
>JAPMNP010643724.1:0-12049 GCA_029874935.1 Atherina boyeri | reverse complement strand
TTTGAATTTAAGAAAATATCATGGCTCGTATTAAACACAGCTAATTGATATATATTTTCTGGCTGCCAAGTCAAGTTTAATGAGCAAATAATATGTTTGATTGATGATCCAGAGGTTTTGCTAAAATATATTCACAAAATAAATATACAGAAAAACAAACATTTTCTGTTTCATGCTTGCTTCATAAATGACCGATGACACATCTTTGAGTTGGAAACAGACAATCGATATAATTAAAAAAAAAAGATCTTGGATATTCTTTGAAACTGAACTGAAAAAAGATTGCAATTAAAAGACCTCAACATATATTTATGAAAAACAAAACAAAAAACATTCTCAGATCATATATCCATAATTTTTCACAGAAATAATACAGCATTTCGGAGATTAAAGGCACAAATTTATAGGAAAAAAACGAAGTTCACTTTGCAGGCAGGATCACCTCATCACAGCCCAGGCCTCAGTGGTAAACAGAAGACGCCTCCTGCACACAATACTGAGAAATCCCGACAGTGTGATTTATTGCAGTGTGTCTTGCTGCTGCTGCACCACAAATCCCATTTTAATTAGATGTACCATACAGCCTTACATCTGTACAGTAAGTTATTGTTATTGATCTAGAAAAGTCTTCACCTCCTCCAAATCGAGTTATTTTCTTCCTAATTTACAGCAGTGTATCTTCATGGTATGATGTCATGATTCTGTGCTACAATCAGAAATATGCCCTCATTACTAAATCTGATTACAAATTATAGTTTAATTAGGTCATCCATTGGAAGCATAATACACAGCAAGCAGAAGCATTTGTAGTGTGAGGAGGTTCATCTCATTTTGCAAAGTGAAGTGTTCTGGTTTCCTGTTATTTTCCTCATAGATTAATGTTTGTTTTTCCATGTAAATTTGATATTATCTGTTTTTTCTTGAAATATAACCTGCCTTCCCCTGACTCAATGTTTTTAACTTTCATTTACCTTTAACTGTGTTATCAGCCAGTAGTTAACTATACTGTTACACCTTTTCATTAAAATGACCTACTTATATTAGCAATTTATTAGTTGTTTACACATTCATATGGGGTTATTTTCCAGCCACTTAATATACAAGGTAATCGTTCACCCTCCCTGGTGTTGTACAGATGCTGCACAGTAGGTTGTTTGAGCATTTCTGCCAAAAGACTCCAAATGCTCAGCTGATAAACACAACAAAATTCTGACGATTGAAAGAAAACTGTAAAGTCAAGTGAGAGAGTTAGTGTTAGATAAACCCCTGTTTTGCATATGTACAAAATATCACATTAAAATATTGCCAGATAATAAATGCATATCATTTATTTCAACAGAGACACAAGCACATCCACACAGGCCAGAGGAACTTTGTGTGTCCTATCTGCGCCAAGCGCTTCAGGGAGGCGGGTGAGCTCCAGCGCCATCAAAGGGTGCACACCGGAGAGAAACCCTACCAGTGCCAACTTTGCCACACGCGCTTTGCCGAGCGCAACACCCTACGTCGACACACCAAACGCAAACACCCGTATCACCAGGTGGCCATGGAAATGCTAAATGAGAGGAGAGACAGAGGAGGCGGCCGAAGAGATGAGGGAGGTGCCGGTGCAGCAGGAGTGCAGGAAGAAGAGGAGAGCGCCGAATGGTACAGCTCCACGGTGTCAACTTTGGATAACTCTGAGTCTGAGATGGATACTTAACTCTTTGAACTAAAGGAAGATGTCTTGGGAGGCTGATAATATCTAACGATAGTTAGGCTACAATGTTGAATAACATTCAAAGAAGGGAGCACTTGCAATATTTATTCTGGTTTGTGATGGCAAATTATTTATATGAATGTATAGAATTCCTATTCCATTTAATGGGCCCAACGTAAGCCTTTAAAGTTGGACATAATTCTGAATTAGATTTATAGTGTAAAAAAGATGCAAATTAGAAAGGGAAAGCTTGTGTGAGTTCAAATTGTTCATTAAAATGTTAAATGTTCTTGTGAAGCTGCGTTCACATGCAATCTGTGATAAAACCCTAAAGTGCTCATAAAAGATGAAGCTTATTTAATCTAGATAAAACTCTTGTGTATATAAAGAGTACTGTTTGTAAGAGCTGCACTTCTGCACTATCTCATATGGAAGATATAATCTTTCCTACTGTCAGAGACACTGTGAGGCATTTGCACTTGTTTAATTTGAATTCAGATTTTTTTTTTACATTGTGAGTGAAAATAACTTTTTTTCTTAATTTAGTTGAAGTTGTTAATTTTATGTATTTAATCCACATCCTGTAAGAGTTTGACCAAATGTTTTTGAGTTATTCTAACCTAAACAAGATATTCAGAATTTTTTAAAAATGTGATTTAATGTTAACTTATTGGAATAAAATTTTCACAACTATAATTCAGTCTTTGCCCTCTTCCCTATATCAGCTTTCTTCCACTTTGATTTCTTTTTCATTACGCTTCTTTGAAGGTTTAAGTATTTATTTAACATGACTTTTTTTTAAAAAAGATGCTAATCGCATACAACTCTTTTTGGTAATGAACATCACAGCAAGGGTCCATATCTGTCATTTAATTCAAGCTTATCCTCCGACTTGATTTTCTTCTCCACATTAATCCACAAAGAGGAGACTTTATATGGGTCTTTGTGATAAAAAAGATTAAAGAGTCGTGAAACTGGTAGGGTGTGCAAGCTGGCCACTTGGACTCCCTCCAGGGAGTAATTGAGTTAGTGATGCAGCCCTCTGTTTTTTGCACACTTTCAATTTTCTGCTCCATTTAAGCCATGGAGCCTAACAGAGCTGAGTTTTTAAATACTGTATTGCTCAAATAACCTGAGTGGATCATCATGACTACCATTTTCCTTATTTCTCTCCTGGTCAGCACACAAATAGAGAAGCTCTGGCCCACAGCATGGCCGAGGAGCAAAGGTTAACTAAACAGTTTCTCTGAGACACCAGAGTGTCTTGGAGAGAGGGGCTGTTTGCTACAATATGACTGTACAAAACAGATGTTCCTATTCAACATGTACACAAGATGAAGCAGAACAGTACAGTTTTGAATTATTACTACACTTCTGGCACTCAACAAAGACATATTGGCTGTTTAAAGTAGAAGTATGGACTTGGCACTTCAACTGCCAAAATGATGGAAAATATCAGCTTGATTTGCGAGAGCCTCATAGAAACTTAACTTCAGTAATCATTTTTAAACAAACACATTTTGTCTGCCATCTCCCCAAGTGTAAAGAAGGAATCTTTTCAGGGCCAGCAGGGACAAGAGTAATAATTACAAAGAGAACATTTTAAGATAAGAACCAGTCTTTAAAAACTGCTGATCTCCTATCAGGTCTGACCTTTTAGGCAGAGGGCAGCTATACATAAGGAGTTTGAGTGGTCATACTGAACTGAGTGGCTAGAAGACTGCTGGTTTAATCCCTAATTTACCAATTTCACATAACAAAATGTCCTTGGGCAAGATTCTGAACCCAGCACTACCCCAAATGTTTCTCACTTGTATGTCACTTTGGTCAAATGTGTCTGTTAAATGAATGGAATGAGTCCTGGTTCCTGGTTTTACAATGTTCTTCCTCCACATGCCGGGTCTACCATTTTTTTCCTTCTTATTTTTAAACACCTAATCCTCTTTATTCAATTTACATGTAAAACATTTCTTTCCCAACTTGTTTTATCGCTATTTCTTCCAAAGTCTGCTTATCGATGAAAACCACCGAAGTGTCTTTTCAAATTTCTTTGTACAAATCAAAATAGTCACTTGTTTTGCTCAGTTCAACAACTCTTTGTTTTTGTGAAATAATTGTATTACCATGTGCTAAAAGTGTTAAGTGATATGATAATATAAAATGACACATATCTCAGGAAGTATACATCCACACAGTTCTGCTTCCCCTTTACTCACAAACCCATTTCCAAAGAAATTTGGTTCCTGTGCATAATATTGGAAAAGTAAAAAACAGAAATAAAAAAGCCAAAGTAATCTTTATTGACACATGTATGTAGCCTACTACATGTACAGAAAATGTGCAGAATATTAAAATGGGGTTTCTCTTTGGCCTACAGAGCTGATAATAATAAAATGATGTAAAAGAAATTGCAAAAAATGACTAAAATCAATTAAAAGTTGGTCTATGTCATGGAAACAGAATACAAGGTAAATGCTACACATTGAAACTGAAAATAATAAGAGAAAAGTGAAAATGCTGAAAACAAGCAGATTTTATTGCTTTTCGTTGGTGTTTTTATTTCTAACACAATCTTGGTTTCAAATTTGATGCAGTAACATGTTCAAAACAGCCAGGACATAGGCTCACGTTTATATGATGCATCACATCTTATAAACTTTGGTCTGTGAAATCCAATCTTTTCATTTTCTCATTCTCTATTTCCCATCCATCAACGAAAATAACCAAACGTGACAAAGAGGCTGCTAGTTGTCATGTCTTGTATTTCTAGTCGTGGCAAATGCTTTTAACATGTCTGGTCAGCAGGTTGTCCCATTTAGCACCTGATCCATTTCAGGTGCACCCCATACAGATCGTGGTTCAACGTACTCTTGTTAAGAGAAGTAAAGCCTTCCATAAAAAAGCTGATGTCCAGAAAGAACTGTATGTATATTTATCTTTATTGAGAAAGAAAAACAAAAAAAAAGAAAGATTTGCTGCCCCAAATACTGCATAGATTGCTCAGTATTATAGCCTTAAAGTTACCTACAGTATGTCATGTGCACTGATGTGCATCCATTCTGTCATGGATGCTGCAGACTGATCAGTTCTACAATGATGCAGTGATGAGCTGTGTTCACTGACGGTGGTTTTACGGAGACCCTGACAGATGGAATATATTTTCCTGCAAAATTGTTTCTGTTTATAATGGGCTGCCTAAAGATAGGCTGCTTAGTTATACAGATGATATCCTTCTTCTTTAGACTTACTGGGTCTTTAATGATATTTTCTCAGAAAAATGTTTCCATTCTACACAAAAAAAGAAAAAAAAATACAATTTCCGTGTTTGAACAATTGCTTTTAACTTAAAGTCTCATAATTTCTTGTCTATATTCTCAGTGAAGTTGACTTCATGGGAGAGATGAGCCTCGTCTTATCTTTACCATACAGACAGGCTCTTGTTGTAGATGTATATTGAAGTGCTGTGTCCATATTGGTTGGGTCACTGAGGGTTTAGCTGTTAAATCAGTACTCCTCTGTCAGAAAGAAAGAGAACAGACTGACACAAAACAGATTCTGCCCCCTCTAATTAACACCACTGGGCTGCTGCATTGCTCAGCCTACAAGGTCCTCTCTGCATGATCATGATGATGAATATTCAGAGTGTGTGAAATCAGCAGTCCAGCTGGACATGTGTGTGTGTTGTACAGTACGTATGCCTCCGTGTCTGTGCAGGTTGGGAACTATCCAGACTGCACAGAGCTTCAAAGTGCAGTGACTGACAGACAGATGGATGACGGACAGAGAGAGGACAGAAGACTGTGAAGAGTGTGTGTTTGAAATTAGCCTGTGTGTGTGCGTGTGAGGCTGTGTTGCGTGAAGTGGAACGGGCAGTGGACCCTCTGAGTGGCACAAGGCGCACTGCCAAGTGATTGAAGTGATAAAGGTAGAGGAGGAGTGGAGAGGGGGACGAGAATAGATCCAGTGATGAATGACCAGGCGGAGGCAACAGATGTAATGAAGTGTGTAAGCCTGGTATGTTTCAGCTTTTTTTCTCTGTGATACATGTGGGCCTTTGATATGTTTGTTGTATATCTGCTCTGTTACATCACAGAAGTCCCATTATTGCTATTGAGAGCCAAAATGATGAAAAGCTAAACTAACCATGAACGTTTTTTTTCAATTCTAATATACACGCCTGTTATTGCAGTGTTTAACCATGTGAGGGCACACTCACACTTATGATGAGCTGCAAGTGCTTGGCTTACTCTCTATGCTGTCTCAGCTTTCTCAAATGGTGGAGGGATACTTACACCAGGGTGAAAGGAAGAAGACAGTGAGCCTTTGAAGGGCTGAGTCTACACTCGAACTCTGCACATATAGTGAAGAAAGGAGGAGGAATTTACATAAATATGAAATCACCTATTCACGGTCAAATACATAGACAAAGAAATGAAAAAGGAAAACTACACCATCCTTCAGTTCTAAGGTTTTACGTCTCAGGATATGATTAAAAAAAAGGTTTATCTGATTCTACCAGAATTTGAAATTAAGAACACACAATCTCAGAGAAACAATCCCTGACATATGCTGTCATTATTTATTCAACATAAGATTGAATCAAATGATTCAAAAGCTTGTTCAACCATCTTTAGCAGCAATAGCTTGAGGTAAACATTTTCTGTATGATGTTATCAGGCCTTTTATATCATTGCAGAGATTCTAACTCACGATGTTGCTTCCATTCATCAAAAATTGTGAGCTTTTGTTTGGGTCTGAACTTTGGCTTGTTCCTTGCAACACATCTATTCTTTTCTTTTCCAGCCTCTGCTGTAGATTTGCTGCTGTGTTTGGGATCATTTTTCAGTTGCATGACCTCATTTCAGCTAAACTTTAGCTGTTGGGTGGATAGCCTGACATTTGACTCTAGAATACTACGCAGGTTATTTTGCTGCAAAATCAAACTTAAGTCATGAACCCTCCACCACCATGCTTGCCAACTGGTATTAGGTGTTGCATTCATATGCTGTGTTCGGTTCCCATCTAAAGTAGTGTTGTCTATTCTGTTCAAACGTCTCCATTTCTCCATCCCTTGTGTTTCCAAAGAATACTGTTCCAAAAGACTGGTTGTTTGTTCAAATGCAACTTTGCAAACCTAAGCTGTGCTTTTTTTTTCTTTGTCATTTTTCATTTTATTTATTTGACAGGGACATTACATTAATGATGCCGTGCAAGCAGAGTTTATTGCTAGAGCTAATTTTCAACTCCTGTCCCTGGTTGGGTCTTTCCAAACTACATTGTAATACAATAAAATGTTGTATTTTATAAAATACAATTGCATGTATTTCATATGATACAATAAAATAAGATACCAATTGAAATACAATAACACATTTCAACACCTACTGTATATAAAAATGAGCCGCAAACACAATACAAAATCTATAAAGTGCTGTTTACAAAAGTGTGTTTACAATTTTTATTTGATTTTAACCAAAACCTCAGCCTAGAAGTGAAAGTTTTAAACTCATGTCTTGAGTTCAGTTAGTAATGAGTTCCATGCAGCCATGTTCCTTTGAACAACAGCCCTTGGATTGTTTTGCAGTTTCTCTGTTCATAGTACAGCCTGACCTAGGGATGTCAGACCAAGGGAAGAACTCACAGGGATAGCTAATCCTAGGAAGATTGGAAACAGTCTTGAGTGTTTTCTATTTGTAAATAATCTTTCTCACTGTCTCATATTGTTCGGAAATGCCTTCCCAGATTGTTTAGCAGCAATAAACGCCTCTCCAGGATCAATGCTGATGTTTTTCTTCTCTCCTTGACATTGTTTCAACTCTCAGCTAAATGCTCCAAAGAAGCAAGCTGTTAACATTTCTGCTTTCATAGATATGTTCACTCTTCCTGATGATAAGGGAATCAAGTGCATTTTGGTTTGTATGGCTGCCACTTATCCTCATAGTTAATAAAGAATCAGTAGAAGTTTACTTAGTTTTTCACACACTGCTTCTTTATTTCGGTACAATGATGCAATATAATGGTTAAATCATTTTAAGGTATAGAACGAACATAGTAAGTGAATAAGATCACTTTTATTATGAATTCATAAGTAAAATATTAACTGAGAGTGTGTACATGACTTCTTTACCCNAAAAAAAAAAATACTGTATGAAAAGATGACTAAGCCCTGAATCTAACAAAGAAATATAATATCCCCGATGAGAAAGGTTAACTGTGTGCAAGCCTCCTTTCGCATCAGACACAGTGTAGGATTAACACCACAGAGTCTGTGTGTGTATATGTGTGTGGTTGTGTGTGGTTGTGTGTGTGTGTGTATATGTGTGTGGTTGTGTGTGTGTGCGCGTATATGTGTGTGGTTATGTGTGTGTGCATGATATAGTAGAAGGGAAGGAGAGAAAGAAGGAGAGTAACAGGTGTTAATCAGAAAGGGAGTCCCGGCTGCAGAGGAGAGGGTGTAGCTGTGGTGGGTAACCTGACAAAAAAAGCAATTACATCACCTTTCCACCAATAATGTGCCATGTTGTCAGAGATGCCGGTGTTTATGTGTGTGTAGTGTGTGGGAAATGTACTAACAGTGAATAAGAGGAAAGGCTGTCAAAGGGGAGATTTTATAACCACACAGACAGAGTGGGTGGATGGTTCCTGAAAAAGCTTTCTGTCTATAACCATCTATTAAATTTAGGTTCACATTCATTTTGTGGCCCATTAGCTGTTCCATTTTGTTCCATGGTAACCTTAATTGGCCCGTGCAGTGTTATCTCTGCCCTGTGTTCTCTATTAGTGGACCCCCACATCAGAGTCATTCACATCAGATAAAATGGCAGCAACTTCCTTCTTCTTCTTCTCTGTCCCCATCAGCCCTTTTCCCTGTCCTCCCTGCGTCCCCCTCTCTGCCTCCCCTCTCTTCTCTATGACCTGCTGAACCAGCACACACCGGCCTGTCTGTCAAACCAACGGAACAGGTGCTCCAGCTACAACCTCACCTCCCCCAAGTTTCCCCCTCTGCAGCCCAAAGCTACTCATATACATGTGTAAAGAGTGAACACACACACACACACACACACACACACACATGGAAGAAATGCTCCTGGTGCATGCTCCTTCAGGTAATCCTGAACGAGGAGGTGAAACTCTGGGGATTTTGCTTTGAACTGGGCCTGATACATTCTGTATCAGGTCCAGTATGCTGACGGACACTGACTCACTGACCTGTGACTTTCTACAGTGTCACACACACATGTACACACACTACTAAATCACTTAAAAAGGGTGACCCAAAGGTATCCTGACAGGAGCATATGAGCCTGCAGTCCTGCTGCAGTACATGATTTGATGTGAGTCCAAAACACTCCTGGGCCTCTCTTGTTGCTGGGTAATAAACCATCTCCTTATTCTGCTTTCACTTCTCTATCCGTCACATTATGTGTCACTGAAGCTCCTCACACTAAGGAAGTGCACTGACTTCATCAGAGGTTCCACTTTTGTCAAAGTCAAGTGCAAGCAAACGCAGGAACACTTACTGTCTTGTCGCAGTCAACCAGCCAGCAGGTGTCAGGGAGGGCGACTGGCTATGAGGGAGGTGAAGGGGGGGGACGACACGAGGTCATGATGGGGGAGGGGTGAAGTTTGACAGTCCCGCACAGTTGGCACGAAGGACCCAGGATGCTTTGGGGCGAGGGGCAGAGGGGGCGAGGCAGAGGCAGAGAGGTTTCTATCGGAGGGGGACGAAGGAAACACAGATCCTTTTTCCTCCATGCGTTTGCACCTTTAGGAAAATTGGGGGAAACTGAAAAGTGTGGAAAAAAAGGCAAAGGAGAAAAAAAGGATATAAGAACATGAAAGAAAGAAATCGTCATTAAACGCACTACGAAGTTTTCTCCTTCCCTCTCTTCCTCAGCCTCGCACCTCTCTCTATTTAATCTTAAATCCACTCCAATTTCCCCCGAGGGACTCAATTCTCCCTTTTCCTGTAAGTATTCTCTTTCATTTTCCTCCTTTTATTCTCTGTGCCTACTCGTGCCTCAGTGCCCTACAGTAAAACAATGCCTGGGCTAGACTTGAAATCTCAATCAACTTCTTGATATTTGATTGCACTAATAAGAGAGAGTGGCCTCATTTTGGACTCTCTATGTTATAAATAAGTCAAATGTGTTTGTGTGTGTTTATCGGACTGGGAATAGGAAAAGCACTGGGTTGAATTAGTATGCATAACCTCAGCTGTTCTAAAGCATGCATGTGTAGTTTTGTGTACATTCGCCCCAAACAGGCTTCCTCTGGGTGTTCTGGTGCTGGCCACTTCAAATCAATATTGTAAATAGGTTGTGTGTGCACACTAATGCAGCTTATGTAGATTCCCAGCTCTCTCTATTTAAGAGTCAGCCATTCTTCTTTTAGTGCTTGACACATTTTCGGTCCTGCTGTCACCGTGCAAATGTGTTGTGTGCTGCTGTAGGTGTTGTGAGTTCATGTTTGTCCATCACAATCAGTGTCCTCCAGCCTTGACGCCTGAGTATCTGCTGGGGTTCCTGTCTCCACCACTCATGCAAGCTCGACTCCCCTCTTCTTCCTCTGGCTCCTTGCTTGGTCTCTTGTCTGTATAATTCTGTGTCGTTAGCTCTGTGTCTGACTGTGGGTGGGCCTCTGTGACTCTGTGTGATTATGACAGGCTGTCTATAGGGAGACATGCTGTTGCCAGAGCTGTTCACCATAGACTTTGGTCCGCCTGTAGGTCTAAGACATCTCTATTCCCCCCTCTGTCTATCTCTGCTGTGCTGTGTGCGTCTTTATCAATATCGGTTTTCGTCTAACAGTGGATTAGCAAGCATCTGTCTCTCTGTCTCACTTGCTTCCGCTGTTCTAATTCATTCCCAGGAGTAAGAGACAGAAGGAGAGAGGCCCGTTCATCCTGGTAGGGCAACGGCAGGAATTTCCTCTTTCTCTCTGTTCCACTTCCTTACTCCTCTGCAGCCTCCCTCCAATATGACTCTGCTGGCCTCTGAGAGGTCGCTTCTCATCCGGAACAAGTTCCGCTCAGGTGAGGATCAAGCAGGCATCAATCATGCCAGTTAAAGCACTGAAAGAAAGAATTATGTTCCTGCGACAGTGGCTTAACCTGTCAGGCGCAGTTTTGCAACATGGCTATCAATACCTTGAAGAGGGGAAGCGTTTGAGTAAGTAATTGACTGAAGGCCATTCTGTCTGTTATATGATCAGCGGTGGAAGGATTTAGTCAGAGAAAGATGTGTGGAAAAGATGTAAAGACAACTGACTGAGAATGAAGATGTCTCCTTGTTCGATATTTCTCAAGCCTGGTTTGTTAGCTGAGCTTGTGGAAAATTTGACAGGAGGAAAATCCATTTTGGTTCAAACATGGTTTTAAATCTCTATAATGTCAAACATTCACTGTTATAACTTTAGTCACCTCACCTGTCCAAAACATCACTGAAAAAAAATGCCAGTAAATGATTGGTCAGAAATTACTGAGCATTTGGCTGCAACTCCATCTTTGTTTGAGGTGTGCCAAACTACCTCACAGGCATGCATTATCAAATGGCATTTATTCCATAACTCCACTCAGCACTAGATACCACCTCAGGCGCATTCCAAGTGAGCTGAGAGCCAGTACTAAACTAAACAGTTTGGCTCAGCTCTCTTGGAAGAGTGCAATGAAAACATGGAAGACCACTGACTGGTCAGAGAGTCTTCACCTGTTGACATAACAGCTACATCTTTGCAGCAGCAGCCTCTGTGTTCTCGATTGACAGAAATTGGTGCATATAGCTTAAAAATGTGATTACATGGACTGTAGAAACATAAGAAAAACGCTCATTGATGGCATATCCATGAGCACGAACTGTGAATCCAACAGTACAGTAAGGTGTCTTTTCTTCCTCATCTGACTGGGGTGAACTCAATAGCTCATAGCTGTCATGCTCACTCTGGAAAGATGTCAAACACTTCTCAAACTCACGATCCACTGACAACCCTCATCCACACAGGGAAATTTGGGGTCTTCACATGATGGTGCGATGATAAGAAGCCGAGGAAATACTGTGAGTTTTGTCATATACTATAAAAAAAAGCAAAACTCCTTCTAGCAAGACTCAGAACTGCTGCTATCATGGAAACACTGACAATAGCATTACCTATTATGTAACCGTTTTTGGGTGTCTTGAAAAGCACTATATAAAACTGATGCATTATTATTGTTATTATTATGTAAACAAATGAGAAAAGAACAATAATTTTGATAGTCACTGGGTGAAAAACAAATTAACCATGTTACTAATGCTATCGCATACCTAGATTAAAAATGAAATTTTTAATCTATCTATCTATCAATCAATCTAT
>JAPMNP010643717.1:0-11039 GCA_029874935.1 Atherina boyeri | reverse complement strand
CCCTCGTTCACCCCGTCCATTTCCTCCCTCCATTGGTCTGACACGCACTGCAAAGAGCAGAGAAGTTGCTTCTCGCCGAGGTGGATTCACTGGAAGTTTGGATCATGATGCGCTTATTGACTTTCCTTCGCCTCCCATCTTTGAAGCTTGTCTTAGAGTAATGAGGAATAAGGAGAAATGTCAGAATGACCAGAAAACGATATTGTACTTGATTCTGCTGCTCTTATCTGAGTAAATTAATTCCCGATGTTACTGCAGAGCATGTCGCGGCGCAGATGGGACAATTTCTTCTACTTAACTGTCACGTAGTCCTTTATGAAACAGGGTTTTCTTTTTCCTCCCCAAAAAAAAGAAAAGAGGTGAAATTAAAGTTTCACTAAAACAGTGAGGAGAAGAACTTAATATGTAATGTGAGGTTCCTGGAAGAGATCAGAAATAATCCTTCTGCTCTTTCCCTCCATCGTAGGATAAACAGAGACAATCTCCAAGCTCTCTTTATTTATATCCTTAAGACCAAACCCAAACCTTGACTGTATATTTTTCTTTTGAAGATCCCTTCTATGGATTACGGTGCTCCTAATTGACTCAATTATCCCGTCCAGCCAAAGTTTGAAAAGTAAAGTGTGGGCTGTGAGGATTTTTCTGGCATTAAGTCGTCATTGAGGGGGCATGCAGGCTCGGTGTATTTACTGCCAGAGCCCGCGTTTATCCAACCTGATGCCTCTAATGCAGGTATCAATCTCCACAAGGCGTTCTCCCTCCAATATGGGTCGTGTCATCTCTGGTTAGTGGAGTCTCCTGATGAAATTGTCCAAAACTCCACCGATCAATCAGGCTTGCCGGGGAATTGATTTTCTTTCATCTTTCTCGTCTTCTCTTTCTCTTCTTGACCCTCATGAAACCGAGGCCTCCGACGTTTCTCGGTGTAAGACGAATGTCGCGCCGAGGGTGGAAGAATGGCACGCTTTGACCCACACCTCGCAAACATTTGATTTTTATTTTGCTGCCCCCTCCTTCTTCAGATCCGACTCTGAGCGAGATATACGGGAAAAAAGAAAAGTGTTGTTGGAGTACAGCGGTGCAAAGGCTACACCACAGTCAGGTCTGCCCCCGGTTTCCTTCTCAGACTGGGGACGGCAATGCTTGGCGGATCAACAGCCCCCCACGCCCCCCGTCCCCCATTTCTATGGGCCTCACGACTTTCCCCATAATGAAATATTCACAGGTCACTGGTTCCCTGAGAAATGATGGGGGTCAGTCAATTGCTTTTCAGCGAGTAATTTTCTCCCCCTTCAGACGGCCCTGCTTGTCGTGTTGACAGTCATTAGCGCAGGAGGAAGGCTGGATCGAAGCGCAAGTGTGACACTTGTCAGACAGTAGCAGTCTTTAGCTCTTCTGCCTCTCTTTTATTTCCCACAACCTTTTCTTCCTTTATTTGATCTGGTTTTTACTCCTTTTTTGTGCAGCCTGCTGCTTTTCGGCTTGAAGTCAGCTGAATAAATCATGCCACTACATTTTTTTTCTCTATTTTTCCCCCTTTTCTATTCTCAGGTTGGTTAATCCCCTTTGTATTATGTTAAAAGTACCCCCTGTTTTCTTCTTATTGTCCCTTTTTTTTGCATTATGAATCGCTGTGAAATGAGGCCATCAAAAGCCAATCAAAAGACACTTCAGATTTGGCGATTGGTGATTAGACCTCTGGAAATCCCAGAGAAAGTTTAGCCAAGGCTCTTTTTTCTTTATGACTCGCGTTGACCTTTAAAGATATTAACATTTGACATGATGAATGGCGCTTAGAGGAGACAGAGACTTTTCCTATTAACCAGCTCCCCCATCTCCCTGTCCTTAAAGGTGGGGAGAGAAGGAAAGAGTCTCAACGAGCGGTGGCACACAGTTAAAAACAAAGCAGGGCTTTTGGAGTGGGGGTCTATGCTGGTAAAGGCACTGCAGATGGCTATTCTGACCCCGAGGAAAACTCCAATTAGCTAACAGTAATGGCTGGGCCCGGTGCCTCGTGTCTGCAGGCAGTTGCAGCGCTGACCCTTTAGGCCTCACGTTCCCTTGTTCTGCTGAGATGTGATGGAGAGCTGCAGAGCAACCGTGGCAATCTGTTTCCATTGTGTCAGCTGCCACATAGCAGCACTGTATCCACACACACACACACACACACACACTCTCTTGCATGTCTGTGTGCTCAGGTTACACCAATATATCTTGCTGATTCTGGTCTTTAAATAACCGCTGGATGTCACCAGACAGGCTGGACTGATGTGACGCAGGCATGTTGGCTTTGCGGCAACACAAATAACAGCCTGGATGATGAACTTTGTTAGAGGAGGTAGCTTGGTTGCTGCTCCGGTCATTAGCCAGAGGGATGAAGAGTTAAAAAAAACTAAACAATAAACAGGAAAAAAAACTAAACAAGTGAAATTTGGTGAAAGTTGGGACATGACCCAAAAAGCCTAAGTAATGAGTCTGTGGTGTTTGTACACATTGTTTACAACATGCCTGTTTGGATCCAGATGCAGAGTACAGATTTTCTCCAATTAGGGCGGCTCGTGTTTCTTGTGTGCCCCCATCATTACTGGATACTTGACAAGCTCTGGTATGGCTGCAGGTTGTAACTTAGTACACAAACAGCATTACAGTGCTAGTGTTTCTGTCTTTGCATCTGGTAATGTGGCCTACATATCATTTTCTCTGGATTAGTCTGAGGAAAGCCATGATGCTGCCAGTTTTTTCAGATTATAGTATCATTATATTAGATTTTATCTATTTATTTATTGACTGGTGTGTGTGTGTGTTCTTGTATTATAAGACAAAGCTTTAGAGTCAAGTCTGACTAATCACACTTTGTATTCCTTAGTATTACTTTCAGTTGTCATCATAATGTATACAGCAACTATTAACTGCCTCTGATTATAATGAATATATGTCATCCAGGCCGGACTTTTATTTACTTATTTAACTAATCGTCTGTGTGAAAACAAATGAGGATGAAATTGTGAGATATAGAAGTGATTATCCAATCATCTGCTTCCAAACAGGATCAGAAATCCTGCATCAGGACCAGGTGGCAGCATCTGCCGCCTGATTGGTGGAGCTCCTTGATCTGTATCTCACAAGGATGCAGCTGCCTTACAAGATAAACAATATCTCTCCCAGAAAAGATCAACACAAACTGGCCAGCAGCATGTTGGCACTCAGTGATGCTAAAGGTGTCATTTTCAGTCTCACAGATCTGAGTCTAACTGTTTCATTTTTCTTTTTACTGGCAGCATAGGAAATAAAAAGTCGGCATATTTACTAAATTCTTTCAATTTAAATATTGCAATCTACGTAATGTGTTTTATACTTGGGTTGCATTGCACTAGAATGCATGTTTTTGAGTTTTTGCATAATTGAAAATCTGAGCTTTGCTGATGTTTTCACTTTTTTTTCCCCTTTAGATTATTATTTCGAATAGTATTACTTAGGTTTGACCATCTAATCAAGACATTTACACTTACACTGTAAAGATGCACTGATTTACCATTTTAAAGGTCCACCCCTACCTTTTTTAATTTTTTTTTATGTCCTAATGAAGTTTTCATTTTGTAAGAGAGACGAAAGGGAAATAAAATCCTTTAGATATTTAAAATAAAACTATCTGGCTTTAGTATCAGGCAACAGCTTCTTTGTGTGTGTCTGAATTCACACATCAGTGATATTGACTAAAACATGCAGCACATACAAGCGAAAACACACAGCCGCTCATGCACAAGCACCTATTGTCTTGTCCATCATGGTGTCTGCAGCAGGACAGTCACTGCTGTCACCAGAGAAACACAATATATGTATAGAAGAAATAACAAAACCATTTCTAACCTGAACACAATGGTTTGTTTGGACACACTGTTATGTCTTGTTTTTTTTCTTTGGGGGGGGGTAACATTATTTCCTTTTCCTTATTTGTTACATTCTTTAAAAGTCTGGATTATTTGGCTGAATAAAAAAATACCACAGCAGAATTGTTTTTCCCCAATAATGCAAATCAATGTTTTTAAGTCACTAGTTTTAGAAACAAATTCTCTGCTCTCTGTCCTCAACTGTAGTAATTTCCCTCTGAATAAAAACATGACAACTTTATTTATTTATTTATTTTTGGCTGCTTGTTTATTCATTCATTACTTTTTTCCCCTCCTTCTTCTTTCTAAGGCGTGTTTGCTGAGTGTGCAACCTCTTTTTCAGGCATCGCCCTGCAGTGCTCTCACACGGTCTTGCATGTTAACTCTCGGCATAGTCTCGCTTTTCTGCCCGTGGCCACCAAGGAGCTCTGTTAGTTAGAAATGGGGGGGGGGGGGTTAGAAGTGCTTTGCTGAAGGGCACGTGGGCTAGAGCTGGTGAAAGTTAATTTACCTGCCAACACTTTGTGCTTGCAGCCAGGGTGAGGAATTATATTCAGCAGGTGAAATGTCTCTAAATTTCAGGTTTGTGCTGCGGCTGATAACGAATGTGTCCCCTCTCAGTGAAAGCTGGATTTTCAGTCAGTTCTGTTGTGAAAGGTTTTCAATGAGGTGTCACACGAGCCCTGTGTCAAATCTATCTAGGCCTCTTCTTTTTTTTTATTTTTAAGTCTGGTGGTTTTTAAAGCTGCGGTTCTGTATGTGTCTAATAAAAGTTTTAAAGGTGAAGCGGAGGAAACGCTGTGTTTCAGCAGCAGGATGTTGTGTGTGTGTGAAAACTGTCTCAAAATAAACGGCAGTAAATGAGTTTTTATGGCAGTGAAGGAGGAGTGTGGTTATATCTTTTAAAGGGGCGAAGCTAGAGCATCTGATTGGACACCCCACCTCGGGTGATTGACAGGTCCCTGGTAAAGAGGGACAGAAACATCTTTCCAGACCTGCATGGATTACTAGTATCACAACATCATTATGAAGTACATTTTTAAGTATTATCCTAACTGGTTGTCCTTTAAGAATATCAACATGTATTGCATGCATGTTTCTTGAAAAGATTTAGTCCCTATGCAAGTACAACTACTGATATTGTAACTATTAACCTGAAGTTAGCATGAAGCTATGTAGCACTAGATTAGTTTTAAGATAATGTGGGGAAACCAGGTCAGATTTAGTTTTTACTGAGTGTATTTAAGCATGAGAAGGACACAGATCAGGCAGAGACCCCAGCCAGCAGCTCCCAACACCAGGATCCAGTCTACCACCAGACAGTAAACCAAAACTAAGTAACCTTACATAATAAAATGGACATGACAATATCATATACTTTATTTCTTTATCTGCATTATTCAACAGATATCTGAATCAATGTAATCCATGTTTCATTCAATTATTTCAATTGTACTGGGGAAATTTCAAGTTTGAGAAACCATATGTCTCTGAAGTAATTAAAGTTCAGATTTAACTTCAATCAGTCCATAAACTTCCTGTTCACAGATGGACCAAATTCCAACAACAATCTTTGTTCTGTGTTTTTATTATGATCATAACCATGATGAATAATTAAAGGCAAAATCATCAAATGACGTGAAATATAAAGGAAACCATGTTGGTGTCAGTATTAGAGATATTTGCCCTGGATTTACTTGGTATCGGGTTGATATCTACTAGTATCAGCCGATACGATACAAATAAAAACACAAATATCGACCAGCCGATGTATGGGTCGATCATTTACTGTATGTAAAGACGTTTTGTTTCTCATGTCTCATGTGAGTGTGTTAGAGAGAGGAACATAATCATCTCCTTTCTTAGGAAAGGAAATGTATTAAAGTATAGCTCCAGCACTGATCTTATAGCCGGAATTTACTGGATTTATTCTGTGTGACAGGAATATAGAATGTAAATGTATAGCCTATGTTTTGTGTATTTTCCTACAAACTAAAGAATTATAAATCAAGTGGTGATTAATTGGGAAAGATAGATCTCTGCTTCCCCCTCTATTTTTGTAGACACCCCTCCCTTCTCATCTGCCAAGGGGGCAGATGTTTATAAGGAGTTGCATGCAGCAAAGCCAAATATCCAGCTTCCATCAGAGAGCAGAGCCCTTTCAAAGATGGTTTGATCTTGTTTAGATTTAGATAAACATGACCAGAACACGAGCAGTCTTTCATATTATCTGTGTGTGTGTGTGCTGATTATTTTACGTGTAAACAGGACCTGCTGTGTATCACTATTACAGCTTGTGTCAACATGTAAACATTGTGCAGCATCAATCTTGCACTCAGCACAAGTGGACAGAGCTATTATGTTAAAAGCCCATTTGTCCGACATGTTCTTACCAAAGATGGCCTCCTCTCATGGTGGGAGGAGCCTGGTCCGGAGAGTATCGATAAACTCATTGATTGATTGATGGTCCCTGGTGATTTATCGATCCGCCATGGTTCCAAATGAGCTTCGAGTGCTTTCCTGCCCAGAGGAAAACAAGCACGCAACCATAGAAGCCCTGTAATGAGAATTCACCAACTTCTTTTGAGCTGCAAGGCAACACATACGTTCCTCCCTTTTCGAATTTGATCTTTTTTTTTTTTCTTTCTCCCTTTTTTTTTCTTCAGGGGAGAGATGTGCTGTTTGAAATTGAAAATGAAAATTGTTGCAATGTGTTGTGTGCTGTGAGATTTAGAGAAAGATTCAGTCAGGCAAAGCACTTTACCCGATAACTGTACAAAGTCAATCTCCTCCTCCCGAGGTTTTAGGTAGAGTTTCAGGGCGTCCTTGGGTAGTTAAAAGTGCATCGGCTGTGGATGGGCTGGTGGGATGTGTAGATTAATGCAGTGGAAAGCCATCCCTCAAAGTGCTTAGAATAATTAGAGTCAGGCTTCCAACAGAATGGGCATGTCACTGGAGGAAATTGTATTTTTATTTACTGTGTCGGGTCTCCCTTGGCCTCCCTCTCGCTCTGTCTCTGCCTCTCTCCATTTGTACGGCGGTGGGAGCAGCGGCGACGCTCGGTATTCAGGAGCCGGGCGTTTCTCAAAGTGTCTTAAAGGTGCTGTCAGAGCGCCGTGATGCATCTCTCGGATTTGTATCTCTGTGTGTTTCCACATGTGGGCGCACACCATTTGTATTCTGCGTCGGCATTTGCATTCAGGAGTGGATCCAAGTTCTGTAGGTGTGCATTTTCACATATGTGGCGAGCTCACGGCCGTGTGTGGAAATCTGCTGCATTAGCATGTGTTTGAAATCCAGCATGTGCATTTGTGAGGCTTCAAAGTAACTGAGTACATTCAGCTAATGAGCTTTAGGGGTGATTTTAGGATGCTTGTATTCAAATAGTTTCATTTAATGCTCCATTTCAGTGAGAATAGCAGCTGTACACGTTACTGTTGTATTGAATAGACTCTAATTCGGGCTGGTTAGTCAAATATAAAGAAATCATCAACTTGTGATGATAACACGTCATCGTTGGGTTGGAATAGATTGGAAGAATTCAGACCCAGTGTTTAGATCAAAAACAGCCACTTTTCTTTCTACATAAACTCCATTTTCCAGCTGACATCAGCCCAGATGATGTGAGTTTAAACATGGCAGTAAAGCTGTTGTATTTTTTCTCTTTTCTCATCCTCCACGAGGCAGCACGTCGGGTTGCTGGCCAGCCTGCAGAGGCATTTCCCATCTCTGTGCAGTGGACGCTACTGGACAGCCAGGCGAGCTATTGATAAATTGATCAGAGTGAAATTGTGGAGTAGTGAGACATGCTCTAAATCCCTCCCCCATCGCCACACATCCCACGCGCGCACACACACACACACACGCTGGCTCTGGCATCAATTATTGTGGATTGCGTGGTTGACAGAGTGTAAACCAGGTGCCAGCCCTCAATCCAATTAAAGAGATTTAATTGGGGGAGAATAAATGGAGTGTGTCCACAAAGTGCTGCCTTACCTACATTTAGAGGATTTTTTTCTTACCTTTTTGAAAAGTAAGCTTTTGTTTATGAAAGACTGATTGAATCTAATAAAGCCTCCAGGTTGTTGCTTTTCCCACACTGCCTTGCTCCACAGGTCAGTAATGCAAACAATCCAATTTCTCCACACTGAGAGCCATACTGGCATGTAGGAATGGGATTATTATCTAAAATGGGCCCAGCAGGTGTTTCAGTGATACAGTCTCATTTCAGGAGAGTGATAGTGTTTCACATGGCCCGGCTTTAAATTCCCTGGGATGCTTTTAAAAGAGTTTCTAACAAATAAGTTGGTAAATCTGCCACTGCGGCCCTTTAGTATTATTACCGTGGAGTGGGGGGCCGTTTTCTGAACTTCCTGCGTCGGCAAGTGGATCACCTGAAGGAAGGCGTCGCGGTGAGGAGACAGCCATCAGAGTTTGAGGAGTTCATTGAGCTAAAGAGAGGCATCTGAGGCGGTCAGGCGGCGCTCACGGTGGTCCCGACTCCTCTGCAACGAGCTCTTTTCTATCCAAATCTGTCCCCGGGGATAAGAGTGTGGCTCATCCCCCCCCACCCCCCACTCCCGAAACTCCTCACAAGGGACGGACATGCATAATTCAAGATTGTTATCTGTCTGCTGCTAACCTCTTTCTTCCACCGTACACACTCACACATGCACACACACAGATCTGAAGTGAAACAGTATGACTGCACATCAATGATTCACCAGACAGCAGTGCCCCCTCCTCCTCCTCCTCTCCCTTCCCTCCGTTGAGGGAATCATATGGAGTCGACAGGGACTCCACAAGCATGCAACTTCCTATAATTGGAATGAAAAAAAGGGCGAGCCGGGGAAATGCTGTATCAGGGATCTGGCGAGAACGGCATAGGTGTTCAAACAGCCACTCAGCAGTGTCAACCCGCAGATGGGCGGCTGGGTGCCTGCGTTGGCCCACTCGTTAGCCACCGGGAGACTCAGAGAGGCTATGCAGCGCCGACGGTTTCAGGAGGGAGAAGCATTTCAGAGTTGGGATTTGTCTCTGTGAAGATTTGAACTCGGGCTGCCTTCGCCTTCCTCCAGGCTCCCCGCTGCGAACATCGCTGTTCCCCCACGTCACCCCCGCCTCACGCTTCATCCTCCCAGTTCTCTTTCTCACAACACTCACCTTCTTCTTCCTTAAACATCATGGGGCAAATCAGCAGACAAGCGATTGTACAAGTTTTCTCAAGCTTTCAAGAATTACCACCATTTCATCATGGATAATCACAGTTAATAACCCTTCTCATTAAGAAGACGAGAATCACGGGTCATTAATATTGTTAATATCTTCTCCCTTTCCTTCTCTTCTATCTCTCTTATTCCCCTTCTCTGCGTGCCAGAGGGAGTGGAAACAAAAGGATGACTAAAAAAGAGCTTAGCGTGACAGTGATTAACCGATCGGGGTAGATGGACTGTGATGAATCAAACTTATCTCTCAAATCTTAATAACTGGAATTAGCCTCTGATTAGATGAGCTCTGGGTATGGTGGGGAGTAGTCGGCTTTTTTACTTCAAAGAATCCTGCCCATGTAAACCTGTCCCTCCTTCCAGTGCAGCGCAAAGGAAAAAATAGGCCAACAGAAGCCAGAGAGATAGATGCTAACACAAAGGGAGTCATTGGAGAGAATGGAGAGATAACGCAGCGTTACACCTGTTCTCCTCCCAGAATTCAGTCATTATCAGTCCTTCCTCTCAGTTTATCTCCCTTTTTCAGTTTTCCTCTCTTCCTAACATGCTCGGGGTCCGGTGGGAGGTGTCACACTCTCCGTGACGGGGTCATAATGAGAGTGGCACTCTCCCACATTTGCATATGTTTGCCTTTGTCACAGCGGTCAAGGAATGTCATGTTGAGATTCCTGCATGCTTAAGTAATGACATTTTGTCCCCACGAAGAACTCTGGCCCCCGTATCGTAACCCCGAGGAGAAAAGGAAGGGAAAAAATTGTATCGACTGGACAATCAGCTGATTCTAAAACAAATGTTGTCATTTTTATGGCCTGGGAAGACTTATCTGCAGTCTGAGGAGCTGCCGTGACAGCTTTATATGAGCAGACTAACAGAACATCCAACCGTTCAGTTATCAGTTTTCATTTTATTCAGGTCTTTATCTTAGTGATCAATAGCAATCTCAAAGAATTCATCCAGTTTTGGAGGATTTTTAATAGAATATACGTCAATATCACTTTGTTCTTACAACTTTAGAGAAAAGAAAAAAAAGAGAAGTAGATGAAAAAGTTCTGTGGTGTGTTTTTGACGAGGTCAAAGGAGCGCGCCGTCTGTTCTCTCCAGTAAACGAGTCTAAACACCAAACTGGATGCATCCCACAAGTTAATCCAAATTTTGACACCCAGTGTGAAGTAATTAGTCCCAGATGTAAATATCTGTTATGCAACAAAAGAGGCAGCAGCACTGAAACCGACAATTATCTCCTCTTATGGTTTTGGCAAAATGCTATGAGTCTAACCATGTGTAACTGATGGCTTTTTCACAGGGCCTCCAGGCTTATTTGGTGCTGTTTTTATTTATTTATCTTTATTTTTTTTTCTTATCATGCAGTGTCTGAGCCCAGACAGCGCTGTGCCTGAGACAGACAGGTTCATTACATGTCACAGGAGTTCAAAGTGATCCTCTGTCTACTCTGTTTATTAAGAGGCGCTGCAGCGTCTCTAAGGTATAGTAACACTCGCAGTCGCAGCGCTAAGAGCAGTCCCATCTCAATGCGAGGTTCCGTGTGAGGCGACTCGGCTGCAGTGTAATGAAGAAATCAGCAAGGGATTGAGGAAAATGAACTCTCTTTCTAATACCTCCATCCGAGGCTGTGGAGCAAATAAGTGCTCCCAATAACGAGGAAAAATCAGGTTAGAGCGGATGAAACATATGTGACACGTGAAAACGATTAAGCCTCTCAGAAAAGAGCGGCAGAGGAACATGAACGAAATCTAAATTGACTCGGACGCAGAGCGAAGACACTCAGTGTTTATTTTCATGAATTGATTTTTCCGCAAATGAGATGGAAAAATGGAAAAGATGGGAGTTTGCAGGGGGAGGAAATGTGAGACAAAACAATAACCCCGCTCCCCAGCCTATTTGAAATCATAAACCTACAGTGGTGGAG